>OVBJ01002354.1:0-18565 GCA_900406535.1 Noccaea bulbosa
GTAACGTCGTGTAATTCTGATTAAACAGATCTGTAAAGATTGTTTAAGTGAGTTCTAATAAAGCAAAACGGTTGCAACTCTTTGTGTCATATTCTATCATACTCCGTGTGTTCTTGGTTCTACAACCGTTCGATTTCCCGATTCCAAGAATGGCTCGGCCCGACAAAAAAAGCTCATACAATTAGTTATTATCGTAATTATGAGTACTTTTAGATCTGTCCCATATTAGGAGCTTCCATAAATGTATACCATTAGTACAGCATTTGACTATTCAAGAAACATGGAAAGTTGTATCTATTTGGTTAAGAAAATCCAGATGACATATTGTTTGTTCCATCAAAACAAATAAATGTTTGTTATGTCCGATATTATCAAATCACGCAAGTTATCAAGAGAAAAATAAACACATGTTATGATGCATCTTACGTACAATGTACTGTCGATCAAAAACTAAAATGGGACATCTAACAGAACAACTAAACGAAAATAAACGATTCGAACAATTTGATTTTTTTGTTATTTGTTATTAAATTGTCAACCAAAAGTAAGAAACAACGTAATTAGGTTAAATTTACGTGATTATATAAGTGGTAAGTACAGATTGTCGTATTTGCACGAATAATAGACACGAGGATTCTCCAATGAAAACGAAACGATAACATAGTCGCACACTCGCACTATAAGTCTATAAGTTGAATATATATTATAACGAAGCGAGAATCCTTTTAGGCTGTCATTATCTGGTACACTTACTTTGACCCATCCAAGTCAAACCAAAGATCACTCCATTAATTATACAAGTCCATGTCCATTGTCAAAAAAACGAGAATGCTAGTTTGTCAATAATCTCTGTCATTTATTGTTCTTGATCAACTTGGTCAACTATACGGTTAGAATATTTAAAAGTTTTGCCCCAACGTGAAACCATAGTACATGTATACACGAGACATTCTATTAACAAAGCTTCATTTTTTATCATATGAAAGAAATATATATGTTATTATTTTGTGCACGTGTATATAGTATGTATACTATGTGGTATATATAATCATGCAGATAAATGAAGAAGAGGGTCCAAAGACGAAGGAGAGGAAGAGGATTCAGTGAAATTACTCCAAATTTCGACATTATGATCATTATTCCAATGAAGATCCCATCGCTGCATCATAGCATCACCATCATCTTGATCTTCTTCATCAAAACTCGTACGATCACACGTATGATGACCATTGTTCAATTGCCACGCCACGAGCCGGTCAAGACTAGCCCAGTTACTGCAAACCGGTCTACCGGTTACCTTCTCTTGAACCGGAGAGGAATCGAGTTGATTCGGAGTCATGATTAAACTTTGGTCTACCGGGTTTTCGGATTTGGGTGTCTCAAGACTTGGGAGTTGCATGAACAAGCAGTCGTCTTGATTTTGAATCTTGATTGTCGTTTGGTTCTCGGGCATGCAAATGTTAGAACCGGTACGGTCCATGTAGAGAAGAACATGGTCTAAAACGGTGCTGTTTTGAGCGTTGTGAAAGGTCGTGGGCCTCCTTTTCTCCTCCGTGTCGTCATCAGGTGAAGAAGATAGAGTGATTTTAGGACAATCGTCGATCTTTTGATAGTTCTTCTTTCTGAACACTCGACATACCACCCAACCTTCTTCGTTATAGGTCATTGGATCTTCAGTTACACCATCACAAGATCCCTGATAATGGAACAAATCGATGTCATAAAACGCAGTTAGAGATGATGAAAGACTTGAAAACGTAAATGCTGACTTTTATATTTTACCTTTCTTTTTTTGTGGTCAACGAATTTTATATTGTTTTCTTTCAAACATGCAACCATTGATAGATGTTGTATACTGTTTGAAGAACTTTGAGCATTATATATAAAGGATATGAGCCAATCAATTTATTGTCAATTAGTTTTGACTTTTGAGTACGTTGAAACTTTCATACAACTTGACAAAATTTGAGAATTTTTTTCATTTTTGGTTTTGTTTTTCTACATTAACAAAAATAAACATCACAAACTGGGATCAATTTGTTTTCATACGAAAAAGTTAGACGGATCCACACTATATATACTTACATGAGTCATTGGAGTATCGTCGAGGCGATACTCATGCATGATCCAATCGGATTTCTGACCGTGAGGAGCTCTTCCTTTGTAGAACACGAGTGTCTTCCTCAATCCAATCCTCCGGACGCAACTGCAGATGATCTTGTCACGTCCGGTAGCTTTCCAGAACCCGGCGACCGTTGCCCGGTTTGTCCTAGTCCCAGTTGGGTACTTCTTGTCCTTGTGGCTGAAGAAGTACCAGTCGTTCTGTGGCGTCGAACCGATTCTACATTCCTCTGCATTTGCTTACCAAAATGGTTTAAGAAATAAGACACTACAGAAATAAAATATTAGGGTTTATTGTTGAGAAGAACCTTGAATATCCCAAGGCTCAAGCTTGTTGAGATCTACTTCACGAATGACATCAAGATCGATCTTTTGAGAGTAAACTTTCTTACGGAGATAATAATGGAGAAGTTCTTCTTCGGTGGGATGGAATCTGAAACCTGGAGGCACTTTTGATTGTCCATTAACAGACAGATTTAGCTTATTCTCCGCCATTGATGATGATGACGTTTATCTTTTTGTGGTTTTTTCTTCTTTGCTCTAGGCAGAGCAGAGAAGTTGTATGATTACAAGTGAAAATGGTTACAACTTAGAACGAGAAAGCAAGGCGATGAGATAGTTTTATAGTGGTGGTGGGACTCGATACCACATTCAACATAGCCCCCAAAAAAGGAGGAAATTATTATTTAATTAAAGATGTCGAAATTTATCATGCATTAAAGTGTCTTATGGAATTTAAGAAATATAGTTTATTCAACTTATGTCCTATGTTTGTTTAAATCGAATTTGATCACTCGTAGGTTCTTAGTGACGTAAGTCATATTTCTTTTGACGTGTTATGTCATGTGTATGTAATCTATGTATAAAGAAATTTTAAAAAAGACAAACACATAACGTAGGTAAACGGGTTTCTAAGTGGGGATTGATCTTTTTGTTTTCTTGCAATTACTTATTACACAATTTGAATTTCATGTAAAAGATAAAGAGTTTACTAATTAAACTGGTCTATGTCATTATGTTCTAATAATTAAAAAAACTACATTAAAATATTTTCCAACTATCATATCATTAAAATATCACAATGTCATTTTACGATCTACCATGTTAATTAGTTATCTAATATTTTTCACTGTTTTGAGTATTGATATGATCGTTCCTTCTCCTTTATATCATAAAATGTAAAAGAAATCTCAGAATCTATTATTTTCCATTGTAATATATTGTGCTGGCTAGTTACTTAGTCTTATAAAAAAAATGGGCTACAAAAGAACTTCCAGTATGATGTTTAATTTCTAGTATATTTATCTTCGGTGTAATTCAGTGACAGAGATCATGTGATGAAGTCAAAGAAACGAAAGGAGAGAGCATAAAACATGCTTTTGGCGCAAAATGTGACAGTCCACCTTCATTACATTATTTATTCATCTCTCCCGTGCCCCCCAATGCATGTCTACTTCAAACTAGATATATGCATTGAAAATGGGAAATAGTTCAACAATTGACATTTCAGACGATATATATGTATGATGTAGTCGATTTTTTGTGATATATGATTCTTTTGTTAAACACATCCAGATAATTGCAGATACATAGTGCTTAAAATGATATGATCGTTCCTTCTCCTTTATATCATAAAATGTAAAAGAAATCTCAGAATCTATTATTTTCCATTGTAATATATTGTGCTGGCTAGTTACTTAGTCTTATAAAAAAAATGGGCTACAAAAGAACTTCCAATATGATGTTTAATTTCTAGTATATTTATCTTCGGTGTAATTCAGTGACAGAGATCATGTGATGAAGTCAAAGAAACGAAAGGAGAGAGCATGAAACATGCTTTTGGCGCAAAATGTGACAGTCCACCTTCATTACATTATTTATTCATCTCTCCCGTGCCCCCCAATGCATGTCTACTTCAAACTAGATATATGCATTGAAAATGGGAAATAGTTCAACAATTGACATTTCAGACGATATATATGTATGATGTAGTCGATTTTTTGTGATATATGATTCTTTTGTTAAACACATCCAGATAATTGCAGATACATAGTGCTTAAATATTTATTAATATGAAACGGAGGGAGTATTACTATAGTAGTTAGGAGTTATACTTTTAGTTGAATAGATGCTCTAAAATGTGAACATTTGCCAAAATACACAGCTGGGATTTTTTTTTTAATTTATTTTATGGGCTCATCGTAATAACGAGAAATTATGCAGAGGTTAATAATTCTTACGTTTTTATTAGATTTACTCAAAATATTTTCCATTATGCATGAACACGATTCATGCCTTAAAGAAATTGAAATATCTTTTAAAAGAAATTAAAACAGAGATTAGGAAAGTGGGAGAGACAGGTTGGAATATCCACTCTCAACTAAAAAGGCGATGGTTGGATTATCTACACATATGTATATGAATTAGCAACAATTATTTAAGCAAATATATGTATATGTTCAGCCTTTTAATGAAAATAAACAAAATATGCATTTATGTTCAACTATGGACTTGTGGGAATTTGTTTTTTGCCAGTAGTATGGTATTATGGGAATTAAGCATATATACGAAAATAATATGATGGAGGTTGGAGCAATTAATTATATAATTGTATATTAAAGTTGTTACCCTACAAGCACTGTGCTTATCATTTGTCTGTTGATGGGATCTTTGTGTTTCAACACTAATAATGATGTTTCATTTCTCTAAATTCTATGCTTAATCATGCTTTTGGGTAGAAAATTGATGGATTAACTAACATCACATAATGATTAACCACATTTGACCTCTCGTTCTTTCACTTTTTGCCATTTCTTTATTCTAATTTTAATTGAGTTGAATATGAAGTTTTACCTCGTAATTTGTTCCCATACTGATATTGATCTGTCAGTTGGCCAGTCTCTTTTGTTAAATCATTTACAATGTTCACGTGCATGCTATTAAGTTACAAGGTAAACTTGACTTACGTATTTCGAGCTAGAGCTTAGAGATAGAGTTTGCAAGGTGGACTCAGAGTACGAGTTTTGAGCTGGAGCCTGGAGCTCATACTTAGAGTGCGCGAGGTAGGCTCGGCTTACGTATCCTGAGCTAGAGGCCTAGAGCTTAGATATAGAATTTGCAAGTAGAATCAGCTAGCGTGTCCCAAACTAGATCTTGGATAGAGTTTGCAAGGTAGGGTCGACTTTCATAGATCTTGAACTTGGTAAGTGAATAACTCGTAAATGTGTTTGTATTCTTTGTTTTCGGAAAAATTGATAAAGAGAGAGAAAGGAAAATACTGAGTGATTATAATTAAACCCTCGAAATTTAAGGTTCTAAATCGTGTAAGGAGATTAAACAATTTATGTTTCTACTTGATTTCAGTTATGCATGCCTATTGTGGATGCAATAAATAGCAAACGTACTTTGGTTCTTAACATAACATGGGGATCAGCTCAGGATTCCTCGGTTATTTATAAAAAACGTGTAAATGAATTATTATATATTTTCATTCAAATATCAATGATCAATCGCTCCAAATCCAGTTAATGCATTTGAATGCGATGACTTATGGTTATAGTTGCATTTGGTGTGAGTGGCGAGGCAGAAAAGAGAGTATTACAATAAACAAGGTTTTAAATGATTAACTAATTAGTGCTTCATTAATTAGCCAGCCAATAGTTAATAAGTGAAACTGAACTGGTTGGTGAAGCAGAGCAAAGTTTGCATGTCAAGCAATTACGACAAGAATCTGTTGTCATGTAATCCCATGCTCATACTGACGTAATTACCCACTTTCTGATTTTATTTGAATTACGAATCATGTACGTGTATACTGTATAGCATGCACAAGCCACGATTTAAATTGCATTTTTGTGATACAAATCAAATCAGTTACGTTATACGACAAAATTAGACTACGTAGAATATTGTGAGTTTTAGATCTGTATAGAAAGGGATATCCATACATAGTTGCAACTAAAATATGACTTCGTTATGATATGTCAAATTCTTTGACTTATTAGTAAGACTTTGTGGATTAATTACATTTGTGGTTAGTTATGACTCAGATTCTTTTGAACACTATGTAACAAAATCGACTGAAACAAATTATATAAACATAATAAGATAATTTAAGTTTAATTAATAATTATATATCAAATAATTATTGAGCACAAATAATGGTTAACCATCGTGTTATTTATTGATGATATAGGCCGTGTTCTTTTCCCGATCGCTGCGACTACAGGTGCGACTATAAAAAAAGCGCTGATTGAGATGGTAGTGAGAGAAAAAGGAATCGCAGCATTCATTGAAAGGAGTCGCTGCTTCCGCTAATAGTAGTTGCGGCTGCCGCTGGGATTTCTTAACGGCACGATTACGGTCCATAAGAGTCGCAGCGACTCTAATTATTGAAACGCTGACCTTCTCCTCTCCACAATCTTGCTTTTCAATCAATATAAATGTGGGTATATTATCAATCGCAGCGTTAGTCGCTGCGACCAACAAAAGAACACGGCCATATATAACTATGGATGCGATTAAAATAATAGATAATGCAGTAATGTTTGTGAAATGTAGAATCATTTGGCGATTTGAAGAACACATCGAAGAGATTTTCCATCGCGGAGCAGCTGAAAAGCATCGTTTATCTCCGCAAACGGAAGCTCATTGGTAATAAAAGGTTCCAACTTCACGACCTACAAATTAAAAAATAAAAATTCAGTATCAATCCCTCCAAAACGTTAAATGAATTCGAATTTTAAGAGAAAAATATTATAGAATGTATAGCTAGAGATTAAAATTAAGAGACCCCTTTCATGCATTGTTGGGCGAAATCTGGGAGGTGAGATTTGGGCTTGAAACCGCCGAATATAGAACCAATGATTGTACGGCCGTCGAAAAGCTCCATTGGATGAAGAGGCAATGTTCTTGGCGTCAGATATATGCCTACTAGCACCGTCGATCCCCAACCCTATCATAGGATTAATTTTCCACACTTACTTCTTGCTCAAGTAATTAACTTATAAATCAAGTTAACTCGTTGATCTTGATTGATATATTAATAAGGACTTACGACGTGAGTAGATAAGAAGGCTTCACGAAGAACATCAACGTTTCCTGTGCACTCGAAGCTATAGTCCACGCCTCCTCCTGTTAACTCTTGTATCATCTTTATTGATGCACCACAACGGTTAATTATATAAAATCAGTTAATACTAAGTTATTAATTATTACTGATCATTTGTCGCGTTAAGAATATGATAGTACCTCATGTACTGGCTTAGTTAAGTCTTTAGGGTTTATGAAGTCTGTTACTCCCATCAGTTTACCTGCAATAATTCATCATTCATTTGAAAGTTCGAATAAGAAATCAAACAAAACCGTATCAACCCAAAATATATGACATCAGTTTGTTTCTAAACCAAGAAAAACACCAAATAAAAACTTGTGCATAATAATGAAAAGAGAACAAAAAAATACCTTTCTCAAATTTGGAAGCATTAGCATCAACACCAATGATCCTGGAAGCTCCTCTAGCTCTTGCACCTTCAGCCACCTTTTCAGTTCACATTCATGTAATGGTTTTATTATCATTTTGACCTCGTATATATATATATATATAGAAGTGTAATTCATTTATAATTCGAATTCTGAGTTAGTTAATTAAATTTTAATCTTACAGCGAGTCCAACCGAACCCAGTCCAAAGACAGCAGTGGTTTTTCCTTCCTTCACTTTGGCAGTGTTCCAAGCTGCTCCCACCCCTATATAGAGATATATATTATTTTTTTTCGAAAGGACCTCGTAAATTTAATTAGGAAACACCTCATGTTTGTGAGATTCATACTCTTGGTTAAAAAAAAGTTTGATAACTAGAGGACCTCGTAAATTTGATAACTAGGCTACCCGTGAATATAATCATCGAGTAGCCTATTCACCATTTTTTTTTCTAGTGAGTTTAAAACATGACAACATTTCAGCTGAAATAAGAATGGTTAGATAATTCTAGGCTTGATAGAAATTGATCATTGGCCTAGACTTTTAGAACTCGTTTCAAATGAAAAAACTAACAGACCACTACCACTTAGTTAGATTTTACCATTTGAAAAATATAAAACTTACAAACTCGAGGTGGTCAGCGAACCACGGCACTACATTTTCTACAATTGTTGTCTAATTTATAGGTATATCGTGTCATTTATTAAACATCCAAATTATTTTGGAAGAGACAAAGAGAAGTAACTACGTTTGGAAAAGAGAAATAAATGGTGTTTTGGAAACCAATGTCCTATCTGCTTTTTGGTTCCCTAGCTACTCCCAAAACATACTATATTATGCTCTCATTCCAAAATCCACCAATAAAAGAAAAAATCAAAATTTAAGATTAATTATATGGACCCAATCCAATGTATTCTATTGCTATATATATATGAGTAAATTAGTGTAACTAACCAGTGGAGACACCACAACTCAAGAGGCTCATTTGCTTAAGAGGAGCATTAGGATCGATCTTGACAACGCAAGCAGAGTCCAAGACGGTGTATTCGGTGAATGTGGAAGTATTAAGGAAGTGATAAACGCGTTGGCTCTCGATCGAACCACCGTCCTTGTTTGTTGTTGTTGAGAATCTCGTCCCTCCATCACTAACCATCACTCTCTTCATTGGATCCACTTTATATCTCTCACAGAGATTACTCTCTTCTTGCGTACACACTCTACATTCACCACATTCTCCATTGAAAGCCGGAATCACATAGTCTCCTTCTTTCAGATCTTTAACTCCTTCTCCTACACTTTCCACCACCCTGTTATATATATATATATCGATCCCCAAAACATAGAAATTTTTGTTTAATTAGCATCACGGTTAGGATTTAATAGTTAAACATTCCGATATTAATGTGGAATATACCCGACAGCTTCGTGGCCAAGAATCCTTGGAAATGCTCGTTCAGCTTCGTTCTTTTATATACACACAAAGAAATGATAATAATTATGCTTAGATTACAAAGTTTATCAAGAAGCAAGTTTCCTAATGGTTATATGTGCATTACCACGCCGGACCAAGCTCCAAGATCGGTGTGGCAAATGGAAGTATAAAGGATTTTAACTCGGACTTCCATTTTCTGAGGAGGGTCTACGCATATTTCTTGTATTACAAGGGGTTCTTTTGGACCCCATGCTACAGCAGCTACATACATCACATTACATATCTCATTAGTATCATAATCATCATCATCATTATCGTAATGATAAGACGCAAACACATTGGTGAGTAATTTACAATTACCTTTGCAAGTGATGACCTTCCCTTGAGTATCTGCCATCTCCGTCGTGTTTGTTTTCAAGGAGTGTAGCTCTATATATATACGAAAATGGGATCTATATATGTCTAAATATAGTGAGGATGTTGAAATATAGTGAGGATGCTTGATAAATATACATATCCAAACCGAGTCAATAATCCCGAGAGAGGTGGGTTTGATAAGATTAATCTCACCAATCTCTATATATTGACCACAAAAACGTTATTCTCGCTCTTAAAATCCAACCATTCTCTCCGGTTAGTTAAGGACCGATATGATTCAGTCGATGATGTCTTAAATTTGTTTGTGTTCCAACTAACTTATATTTCATGCAAAAAAATTAAACTATTAAAAATGTGAAATCGTTTTTCTTCCTTTGAAATATCACTGTTACATCCAACATTCAATTACGTATTTTATTAGCCTAATCAGCGTCACGTCAAATTTATGTACATTGTTATAATAAATGTTTTGTGTCTAATTGTAAATGAAATTGTCTTTTTTGTATAGATAAAATTAAAATTATCTGCAAATTCGGTTATGTATGGTGGAGAAAATAAGTGGTAGGTTTGCCTGGGACTACTATACTTGATATTAAATGGCTTTTAATGGTGTAGCAATCATACAGTGGACACAGTCTTGTCACAGAATTGACCAGAAGACCAGAAATTGAAAGTGATGTGTAATGTGTGATTATTATATGAAAATGGGGGATGAAATGTAAAAAGAAAAGGTCTCTCTCTCTGTGGAACAACGCATTTTGCGTGGCACTTCTAACTACCTGTGGGGGTAGTGAAATTAATATGAGCTTCGGTTATAAATTATAAAAGAAAGCCATGAATTGTGGATGTGTGAAAATTGTGTTTTTTTGTTTTAGTTTTTGTTAAAGTTCTTATTTCCATTTCAATTTGTGTTTAGAGGTTAAATATCTCCACTATGAAATATCCATAGAATCTCTTATCCACATAATTAATATTTTTAGTTTAGTTAACTATTCTGTTGTGTAGTTGAATTTAAGAATTTTTATCTTAAGTTAGAGAATTATATATATATAAATATATCAAATTACATCTTACAATATTAAGGTTCTGAATGGTAACAGCGGAATGAGTGATGCGGAATAAAAAATTAGTAGAACGGTGCGGTTCATGTAAAAAAAGTGTGTTTTGCGGAACAAATGCGGTTTATACTTAAAAAATGGTAGGTGATAATGTTTGAATGGTGACTATCATAAATACGGTATACAAAGTAATAGCATTTAAAAATTTGAATTATCCAAAATAAGTTATTTTATAAAGAAAATTGAAGTAACTAATAAAATCAATATTTATGAATTTTTTTATAAAAGAAAAAAAATTTGAAAACATAAAAATTATAAAAACCGCACTTGTTGATACTATAATACGTGAGAATTGATGCGTTTCAAAAACGCACTGCGTTTCTTCATATTTGTACATGCACGTTTCCTAAAGACGGTTCAATTGTTATTTCTATTTTTTAAATAATGATTCACTAATATTTGTTGATTGGTGACCAAAAAAGCGGTTCAATAAAACCATCCAAAAAACCGCACTTTATCATGCTTCCATTCACAGCCTAAGAACATCTTTATTACTTGGTATTAATAGCTGATATGTGCAGTAGCGCATGGTTATATTTTTTATCTTTTCACTTTTTAGTTTAGTTTTTTTATACCCGACCGATCAATTAACATATTTGATTATGCGGATTTATATTTTTATCTTTTTAATTTAATTTTGTTTTGGTACCCGATCTGATCAATTAATATATATATTCGATTTTTGATTTAACTGTGTGGAGTTATATTTTTATCTTTTTAGTTTAATTTAGTTTTGGAATCCGATCAGATCAATTAATAGATTTAATTTCTGATTTGATTAAACTATATGCCGATTTGTTTTAAGTTTTTAACCCGGTCAATTAATAGATTTGATTCTTGGTTTGACTGAATTATTCGTCGGTTTGTATTAAATTATTATTCTTATATACAAACTGTTTTTCACTCTTATTTTTGTATCCAAATAGTTTTTATCTACTATTCTTGTTTTCAAATGATTTTCAATTAATATTATAATAAAAAAAAGATTTTAACAATATAAATAAGAAAAAAATAGAAAAGGTAGGAGAAAGGGAGATAATTGGTTATCAAATGATAAACCCCTATCCTCTCGAGATACTTTCATATTAATCTTTATGTGTCCATTTATAATTGGTTCAACTTTCTTTACAACATCAAAATTTAATTAAATAATTGTATTTTGTTAAAATAATAATATTGTTGAGTTTAGATATTCACTTGAGATATTTTACCGACTGGATGCTCTAATAGTACTTATGTACCGTCTATGTGACTAATGTGAGTAATAATAAAACTGTAAATATTAATAAATTTAATAAAATATTAATAATGAAATAAATGATAAATATAGTGATTATAAATATTCATTTTCTTAAGTAACACAATTAAACATAAAATTACATAAAGAAACCTAAAACATACTCTCTCCATTCCAAAATCTAAAATATTTATTGTTTAACAATAAATAATTCATTCATTTTAATAAACACGATAAATTAATAAATTTCTCCGCTCCCGAGTTGAACAGGTGTAAAATATGACATAATTCGATATAATAATATAATAATATTTTTTTGAAACTCTTATATAAAATATGGTCTCAATAATATCATAAATTAATAATTATCATATAAAACTTATATATGTATATAACTAAAAAATATATATATATATAAGTAAGATATCTAGCTACTAAAATATAAATCTCTCACACACCTAACCGATATGAAAATTAAAAAAAAAAAAAAAGAATTTAAAAAAATATGATAAATATGAAAAAATATAAACAATAAAGTGAATATAAAAACATAAAAAATAAAAGTTAAGAAAATATACATATAAAGGAAAGTTCTTATTTAATTTTTTCTTATTTAATTTGAATGAAAATTTAAAAAATTATCAATATTGAATATTTTTTTTGAAAAATATTTTTTAGTCAAAATCTATATATTAATAACTCTATAAATTAATAAAATATCAAAATCTCGATATTATTAATATATAGAGTTTATAATGTACTTTAATTAATGGTTCTTGAAGTTTGTAAAAAGTAGTTTAACAATTCTAAAATATCTTATATTCTGGAATAAAGAAAATAATAGAATATCTTATATTCTGGAACAGAGGAAGTAGTTAAAAGATATGAAGGATAACTCACCTCTCTCATATATCTACTTAATGATGCCAAACGTTCCCATATATGCTCAACCAAATTAATTTTTAATTACTGATGTATAATTCCATTTTGAATTATTTCCACTTTTGCAGAGGATTTGATGTTTTTAACTTTTTACAGTTTTTTTTTTTTTTTTTTTAACAGCATCTAATATTTTTATACCGAGTCGGATATCCGGTGGAATAGCAGATATTCCTTTACTTGTTATGAATTGACATCAACATTTTCAAATGATTTGATCTTTGCTTGTGCACATATTTTTTTTTGTTTTCTCGTGCAGAGAAAAACTCTATTACTTAAAGAGATGGCGACAAACAAACAGATAACTTAGTAGTACACTAACTAACCATGGCATTTTATTGCAAGATAGGGCATCCGCAATGCAGAAACAATGGTAAATCTCTAGAAAAAAAAATAAAATAAATGATTTTCTGTTTTAAAAAAAAGAAAAAAGAGAAAAAAAGAAGATGATGAATCAAGTTATGACACCTATCGAACTTTTCTTCAAGGCAATTCCAAAATGTCTTTATGTAGAGACGTCTCTTTAAATTAATGATGCCACATAGATAAATATTTAACTTTTTCTTTTCTTTTTTTCTTGAAAACTGGTCCAGAATCCTGCTATGCAGGTAACCTAGAGCAAGTCAATTCATTACTCATTAGTGAGTTTGTTCTTCAAAGTTTCTTCATTTTATTAAAGTTGTTATGTATTTGCAAAAAGACTTCTAAGCATTTTCAACATTGATAGTTTATTTCGCTATGTCTTTCTCTTTTGGCGTCGACAAGTTATCGAGCCTTGATCGATAATCGACCTCTCTCTCTTCATTTGTTGTTTTAGTAGCATCCTCTTTTACTTCGTGCTTTGATGACTTCAAACCGAGAGGAAGAGCCACATATTCCTCCTCTGCATCTAGTTCTATAGGACTTCCTAGATCAGAGCTTGATATATATATATATTTGAGTTTTACTCATCTTTGTTATATTTGAGTTTCCACTACCCTAATCGCTCTGAGAGAGGGAAGAACTATACAATTATTTATCATGCCAGAGATCTCTCTATGCATACTCAAGTGTGAAGTTACTCTTGTAACTGTTGTTGTAAAATTGGTATGCAACTTGGACAACATCGAAGAGATCATCATATTGGCCACTAGTTATTTGACTCATCATCTAACAAATTCGCAGATGTTATTATTCAGTTTTTTGTCATCTTTACTTGCAATTATTTAGTTCTCACTTTGGAAAGTTTGCAACTGTATAACTTTTTGAATAATACACAACAACTCTTTTCCAAAACGAAGATGATATTTTATATTATCTTCAATAAGCTCCGTACTAGTATTTAAGCACACACTAACGAGAACAATATCTTCACCTGGGTTACATTTGCCTCATGTTTTTCTATGATTGGTTGTGTTTTCAACTAAGTTTAGATCATCACACTCTCTCTCTCTCTAATATTGGCTACTATACTGTGGAATTTCTGATGAACTCATTTGTGTAGAATAATCCAAATTAAGAATTATTCAAACGCTAAAAATTATGTTAGAAAGGAAATGGTTTATAGGGCATTATTTAATGAAAAATGAAAAATGAAAAATGAGTTAATTTTCAATAATTAGAATCATTCTAGATTGATTTTATAAAATGTGAAGAAGGAGAGTTGCTTTGAGACGACTCTCAATGACAAGTTTTTTTCATTACCTAACATATATATTATATATACATATATATTATATATACACTTATTGAAAACCTAAGCATATGGGGTTTATAACATCGCACTAGACTTGTTAATAAAAAACTGAGAAAAACGTTATAATTTTTTTTGTTTTCAATAGCTTTTTCTTGACAATGTAATATATAACGTTGTCTTCATTTTGTTTTCCAAAACCTCCATTGTATCATTTTTTGAGTTGTTGGTAATAATTTTTTTCTTTAGAGTAATTGCATCCAATAACAAAAAAAAATTGATAGCAATGAAACGAGCAAATATATGTTGGTTGTTTTTCTTGTACGAATTTTTATGGTTTACCGTTTATTTACCAGCTATATGACATATATTTTAACATTTGATATTATGCAATATGTGAAAATAAAAACATTATAAAGATAAAATTTAGGGAAAAAGGTAAATTCACCAACAAGCAAAATGGACATTTTTTTTTATTTTTAAAAATAAAATGGACATTTTTACCATGACCGAATCGATCTGTCTAGGTGGGTCAGATCATAAATAAAAAAACGTTGGTTGTATTGTATCTGTGTCAATAACACTTAATTGGATTCACGAAAGTCACAGAACAACGAGTAATCTTTAAATGTACAAAACATTTACATAGACTGCATTTCGTATCTCATGACGTCACAAATTCAGAAAACCACCAAACTTTAATTATTATTTCTCGGACTTTCCCAACGTTGACTTCTTAGAAAGTTTTTGAACTGACAAAAAGAACACCAAATTGGACTCAAACTTTGACATAACCCAATCTTTTTTTTTTTTCAACTTTCTCGAAACAATAAGATCACTTTAACTGTAAGAAAAGTAAAATTTTCCATAAAACTACAACTCCTGTGGAAAGAGAGTGTTATTTGACTATGTTTAAAAGCGCTTTCCCTTAAAAAGAGTGTGACATCGAAAACTCTCTAAACCCAAAAAGATTCTCAGGCAAGCAAAATGAAGGCAACAGAAGAAATGCCATCAGATCCCAGAGTTACACAAGAGACCAGAGATGCAGACAAACATCTTTACATGTCTGTGTATACTGTTTCGCAAGAGAGAGCGAGCGATATATATATATATTTATATAAAATATATAATAACACATATGTGAACAAACAACAACCTGTAAGCTAAAGATCAATGCATTGGATGCCTCGGTGATCTTGGGCGAACAGGCGTCTTCGAAGGACTCACCCTGAGGATACAAAACAAGAAAAAAGGCTCAGCAACAAGTCTAGAGCTGTGACCTGAGTAATTTTTAAGAGATTGGTTCTGTTTTCTCTCTGACCTTATCGGTAAGGAACCTAGAACAACTCCACTGCAGTTTAGAGCTGCTATCGCGCTTTCGGCCTGCGAATAAACAAAGATAGATTACTCAGAAGTTGACACAAGACAGACAGTAGAGGATCATATCATACTGTCAAAGATCATGTCTTTTAAAGAGAGGTTAAGTCATATGCTTACCATCACGAACTCTACAAAAGCGATACGAGTAGAGTGTTGATAATCTCCAAGCAGCCTTAGACGGTAGACCTGTTTATTAACAACATCTCATTAGTTTAACTGTTTGCACACAAAAAAAAAAGGAAACAACTTTGCAGAAGCAACTAGTACAAGATTTTTGTTCACCTCTCCACAGAAGGATTCGAAGAAGACCTTCACGTCTGATTGAGTCACCTGTAAGCAGCAAACAGCACAAGTGTTGAAAGGGAGATACTTTCATGAGTTAAGAAGCTTCATATGTGAAAGAGAAACAATTCGAAGGAGTCACCTTCTTGTCAATGTTAGTGCAGTAGATAGTTCTTGCACACATCTCACGCTCATCTTCAGTCTGCAAACAACAACAAACAAGACAATAAACAAAACCATTCTCCGAGTCTCAGGAACATGAGAGACTTTTGCATTGTACAAGAAAATCTCACCCTTGGTAAGAAGGTCGGATTAACCGGTGCGATAGCTGTTTTGGATGGCAGAACCTTCACAGGATAGAATCCCAACATAGTCCCCGATAAATTCAGAGCAGTCATCGCACCCTCTGAGAAGAGAAAAAGACAAAACACGCTTACGCACAGGACCACTATAGTGCACTGGTTCTTCAAAACTGTTCACAAGTAAACGAATTGTAATACCTTCATCAGTGAACTCGATGAATGCAAAGCGTAGGACTGAGTTTGGGTCACCACATATGCGGCAGTCAACAACCTGCTCACAACCAAAACACAGTAAACACACACAAACACAACAAATATGGAGTTTTGAAAAATGAGAGGTTTAAGAAGATATTCTCAAACCTGTCCACAGCTCACAAACAAACCAGCAAGCTGCTCTTCAGTGACCTATTCACACACACGAAGAAAAAGTCAAAGATGAGAAAAGTCTGAGACCAATCATAGATTAGAGAATAAAGGTGTGATTTTTTTTTTTTTTTTTTTCAACCTGTTGATCAAGATCAGAGACATAGACGGTTCTCCGGATAACATCTTCTCGCTGAGCCATGCTTGTTCGAGCATTCATCCTTCGCTTCCCTTGACCAAAGCTCTTCTTCTACATCACACACACACACAATCAAAAACGATGCTATGGATAATGGATATAAAGATAGTCTCAGGAATCAGAAAGAGATCTTTTTTTTTTTTGAAGATCCGCAACGAAAATGAAACACAGCTATGAATCCTAGATTAAAGACAAGACAAAACCCTAAGACAATTCGGTGAAATCGACCCTCAATACACTCAAAGATCACAGAATTGAAGTTACACAATTGAATTGACAGGTGTCTCTTACCCGTCGGAAACCGCCGTTTTCGTTACCGTAGCCGTTGACGGGGCCATTTCCGGCACCACCAAAGCCATTGTTGCGGAAAAAGGAACCAGCAGAGGTGAAGAAACCACCGTTAGCACCGTTAAGTCCTCCGTTACCACCACCACCACCACCTTGTTTAGTCAGGGACGGAGGAACAAACTCTTCAGCCATGGGATTGAGCTTCGAGAAAAGCTCCTGAAGCTCCCTCATGTCACGCTTGAAGCTCTCTCCACCATCTGCGCCGTCGGATCTCGCCACGTGGGACCCGATCTTGCTGTAGAGACCACCTTGATCGTGTCGGAGAATCTGACCGCCAACCTCGATCCTTGACGAAGACTGATGGCTCTGATCATCGGACGATACACCGGAATCTTGACTTGTTGGCGAAGAAGGCGGCTGGATCACGGCTCCTGCATCAGCAGCAGCAGCAGCACCAGCACCAACTCCACTCTCAACAACCGCCATGATCAGATAACAGCAGAGAAAAAGCTAAATTACCCAGAGATCAAAATCGGAAATTTCGCAGGGAATTGTCCGATCGGTTCACGATATGAGGAGGAAAAGGAGAGGAATCAGCATAAGGTGCTCTCAAGGAGGAAAAAGGAAGGAGAGAGAGAAAAAGAGAAAGAGGAAGAAGAAAAGAGAATTAAGAGTTATAATCAGAGGATCGGTTGTTAATAAATGGGATTTGATCAGACTGATTAAGTAAGGATTTGTTGAGCAATTAGAAATGATTTATTAGAAATGATTTACTTACTTACTTCTACTTGTTTTCTTTTTGTTTTACAGCGGTGAAGAAAAAAAACAGGTGATTGGTAACGAGGAATTCGACGACCGTAACCGGAGAGAAATCTCGCTCACAGAGTCACGGTGTCTACTTTTTTTTTTTTTCTTTAAGTTTATTTTCGGACGATAGCAAAATCGTAGGACCTAAAATCTCTACGTACATTCAGATTAAAAAAAATAAATTTTTTGAAATGTTTGTCTTTTTTTCATACAAATACAAGTCATATTTAATAAAGGGAGAATTGTGAATTTACCCTATAATGAGTTTTTATTTTGAAAAATGACATAGTTTTTTTTTTTTTGAAAACTACACCTTTTTATAAAGTGAAATGATTAAATTATCATACTTTCAATTTTTGATTAATTTAACTAAAACGAAATTAAAATAAAAAATACAAAAGATTAAGATTTGATTTTGATTTTGTCTCATTTTAAAATGATAAATATTCATAATTATCTGTAAAATATTTTATTAATATATATAATATTTTATTAATATATATAATATTTTATTAATATATATAATATTTAATTAATATATATATATATATATATATTTTTTTTTTT
>OVBJ01002355.1:0-18550 GCA_900406535.1 Noccaea bulbosa
TTTTGGAGGGCATTTCAGAGAGAGATGGGCACGCAGGTGCACATGAGTACAACATATCACCCACATACAAATATGTAGTCAGAGAGGACTATTCAGACCATGGAGGATCTGTTGAGGATATGTGTGCTAGATTGAGGTGATCATTGGGCAGATCACTTGATCTTGGTTGAGTTTGCTTACAACAACAGCTTCCAGGCGAGTATTGGCATGACTCCTTTTGAGGCTTTGTATGGGAGGCCATGTAGGACACCTTTATGCTGGACCCAAGTGGGGGAGCGCAACATTTATGGAGCTACTTATGTTCACGAAACGACAGAGAAGGTTCGTGTTATGAGGCTGAACATTAAGGAAGCTCAGGATAGACAGAAGAGTTACGCAGATAGACGCAGACGAGAGTTTGAGTTTCCAGGTGGAGATAGAGTGTATCTCAAGATGACTAGGTTGTGGAGCGAGTTGGACATAGGTTGAGTCCGCGTTTTAGGGGTCCGTTTTCGGTTGTGGAGCGAGTTGGACCATTGGCGTACAGATTAGAGCTACCTCCGATTATGAGAGCCTTTTACAAGGTGTTTCATGTATCAATGTTGAGGAAGTGTCTACACCCTTCTGAGGAGTTAGTGGCTAAGATTCCAGAGGATCTTCAGCCATATTTGACAGTTTCGGCAGTGCCTGTGAGGATCCTTGAGAGGAAGGACAAGGTTCTGCGGAACAAGAGGATATCGTTGCTGAGAGTTTTGTGGTCTTGTGGCGGTGCAGAGGAGGAGACTTGGGAGCCAGAGGCAAAGATGAAGTTGAAGTTCAGGAAGTGGTTCGACAAGCAGGTCGAGGAGTAAGCTTCTTTCGTCTTTGTGGTTTTGTTTTTGTTAGCTTTTGAGCTTTGGTGATGTTGTATTTCGTTTTCGTTGTAAAGATTTACATTTTTGGAGATTTATGAGATGGAGTTTTCCTCATTTTTCTGTGTTATTAAAAGTTGTTCGGATGTTACACCATTGTTGACCATTTTTGGTCGTGAGACAATTCAATCTTAAGGTTATAGGCGTTGAATAATTTTTTTCTAAGGGTTGTGGTCCTGAATAACTCATTTGATGTGTTCTCTGGCAGAATTACCTGAGTGATGTGGCTTCAGTGTGAGTGGCTTATCCGAGTGTCTTGGCTTCGGTATAGGTGATGGCAGGCTCATCTGGGAGTCTGTGGCTCCAGTTTGGGTAGATGCTAACTTGTTTGGACGCTGTGGCTCCAATACAAGTGGTTTTTGTTTGGACTTATTTGGGAGCCGTGGCCCCAATATGTGTTTGGATGATGAGTTAAGAGAGAAATGTTTTGAAACGTGAGTATAACTTAGATTTGAATGAGAGTCTCGGGGATCAGTTGAGGATTCCAATGTTTGGCCTTACGAGGTTGGGTTTTAGTCTTTTGAGAGACGTGTGTTGTTGGAATTTGAGGACGGATCCAGTTTAGTGGGGGGAGAATTGTAATATCCGTAACCGAGAAAGTGTTATTTTCGCCTGGTGTCGAGCGACACCAGCTCGCGAAATCAATTTCCGATCCGATTTAAGTGTGGTTTGGCCGGTTTGGGAGGGATGAAGCCCTAGTCTCGCGATAAAAGATTGTGGCCGTCAGGTTTTGTCATTTTTCGAGGTCTGAGACAAAGAGAAGGCAATTTTGGGTGTTATTGGGCGATTTGGAGAGATCCTGGAGCTTTTGGTGTTGCTTGATCTATGTTCTATCTCTTCTCCCTTCCCTCAATCCAAATCAAGGTGAGTGCGTGACTGTAAGTCCGTAATTGATAGATGAGAAATTTTGGATTGTTTATTTGTGTTGTTCTTGAGTTTATGGGATGTTCTTCGTGATATTGTGTGAGTTTGATCGGTTTTGTGATGTTTGATTCGTATTGTCAGTGTTTGTGGTGCGGTTCGTCGCTTTTGGGATCGACCTGTCGAACAGGTGTCGATCGACACCAATCTGGTGTCGGTCGACACCAAGTGGTCAGGTGTCGATCGACACTAAGCGGGTGTTGGTCGACACAAGCCGCTTTAACTTAATTCGATTGAAATTAGATATTAGTTGGTTTAACCCGGTTTGATAGATTTAATTGGTTTAATTAATTATTTCGGATATAATAATTAACTGATATTATTATTTAATTTGGAGAATCATTTAATAATTATTTTGAAGATAGTTAAATATGAAAAATATTTAATAAATTGTGGAAATTATTTAAATGACTTAATTTGGTCTAGAAATTACGTAAATGGCCTGTAGAGAGTATGATCGTCTCACTGGGTATTAATAAAATACTCATATATCTATTTTTGCAGTGTGATACAGGTAAAGGAAAAGTATGATCGCGGAATCGAGCCCGAGAAAAAGAATAATAGGATTTATGTTTATTATTTGAATTCATTTAAGTTGTTAGAATTATTTGATTTAATTATTTGCTTTCGCTGAATAACATTGTTTTATTTGATTTATTTAAAGACTTCCGCTAAAATTGTTTAAGTTTTAAAAAAAAAAAATTGGTTGTTTTATATAGTGTATTTCAATATATTCTCTCTTCTAAAACATGAGTAAAACAAATTCATGGATTTTATTTTGTGTTTTAAAATCCTCACATGGGTTTATGATGATTTCATCAAAACCCAACAAAATCCTTCATAATTTAATTACCCTAAAACACTTACAAACCCCAAACCAAGAACACCTCCTTATTTTCAGTTTTCTTCCGTTTAGGATTCTTTAGGATAAAGAAATGGTCAAAACAAATGGGCTGGAGCCCAACGAGCATCTTTAAGCTCACATCGCATCCCTCCTGATGCAAGGGGAAAAAATAATATGTATACAGTATACGTTTTGTACATAAACAATTAAACATAACTGCATGTAGCTAAATCATTATAACTTCGTCTTCGTCTCTTAGAAAACAAAACTAGCATTCAGTGACCGAAGACTGATATTACTGATATACTTGCAGAGGATGATATGTGGAAACAATAGTTGTATTTTATGAGTTTGTAAGATACAAACAATAATTTACCAAATTAGTATTCTGGCAGTAAAATATATATTTATACATAAATTAAGATAGAAAACAGCTTGTTATATGAATAACAAAACTCCAAAATACATCAGTGGTCCAAAATTCTTGGAATAAAGACAAATATAGTTCATTCACTCTGAACAATATAACTAGCCACAAAAAGTTGAGAATACTAATGTACAGTATTGCAAATTCATTTTTTTCATAACATGATATATTATGCATCATGTTAAATTTTTTATACTATATATGTTTTGCTCGCAAAATTTTGGTATGTGTGTTAATTTGCATCCTTTTCAATCAGTAATGTGATTACGATCAGTGGTGTGATTGATGATGTTTCGTTCGTTAGTTGAAAATAGGAATTGACACTTACTTTATTTAAATATGACAAAAAAGAAGATCAAACAGTTTACACATTTTTCTAAAAAAAAATTAAAATAAAGAAAATAAAACAGTTTACACATTCAAACTAGGTTTGGGTATTTTTATCCGAACCCGAACACCCAAATCGAACCCAACCCGAAATAGATAAACCAAACCAGACCGAAACTGACACAAATATCTGAGGGGTCCAAAATTTCTATACCCAAAAATACTCGATCCGAACAAGAACCAGATACCCAAAATATCTAAATTATAATTATATACCCAAAATATTATTTATATTTAAACTTAAATAACCAAAAATAACTAAAATTACAATTATAAACCTAATATAATAGTTATATTTAGAACATGAAACATTAAATTTTTATATTTGTAATGAATTATGTTTATTTTGGATTTTTACCTTTGAACTTTGGAGTTAAGATAAGTTTTTCTATTATTTTTTATTTTTCAATTATTTTTGCTTGTACTCGGGTTATCATCGAGTATTGTGTACAACAAAACCGATAATAACCTACCCAAATAAGACACGAACAAAAACCAATTTTTTTTAGAAACCCGAATAGGTCTAAAAAATTTAGATCCGAACCAACCCGAAACCTGACAAAAACCGAACCGAAATTGTATGAAACCCGAACGGATCTAAAATTTAGCAACCTGAATGGAACTGAACCCGAATTGACTTGACCCGAAATCCAGAACCCGAATGCCCATGCCTAATTCAAACTATAATTCTACGGCAGGCGAAGATGTACAAATTTTAAATATCATCAAATTTTATGGTGGAGATGGAATCCGTCGTGATATAAATTTTAGATTACTGTATTAACCAACTAAATTAAACTAGTGGTGGTGTTAGTTTTTATACATATTTTTTGTTATTCCACATTTTTTTGTATTTGTATTTTGTTTTGGGTTTATTTGCATATTCCATGGAATTTAAGCCTGTTTTGGATGGAAATGAGGTTTGATGAGAAGATAGAATAGAAGAGGATATTGCCTATACTGTGACCATGTCTCCCATGTGCCATCCTTTCTGTAAAGAAAAGAAAACTATAAAAATATTATTTGCTAAGCAAAGTAAATCGAGTGCCATTGTTTTGACATTTGAAATGACGTTTTCATTTTTTTAAGTTTATGAAAATATTAATCTAATAAAGTGTTGAAAACTATGAGAGGGGGTATGAATCTTAAGCTCAAAGTCCTTGGTTGGTTGTTAGGGAGAAGAAATACTTACCAAAGCATATATCACTAGGCTTTCGTTGGCCCTTTGAGGACGACAAAGCATTAGCCACCTTAGTACTATTATGGCTACCTATACCACAACTAATGTTTCATTCATATGATTTATTATTTTCGAATATTTATTCATTGGTATTCTATTTTCTATGTAATATAATAAAATCAGAAGGCATTATTTCTATAGTTAATATATTAAAAAATATAATTTTTTTTAAAAATATATTTTTTGAGATGTCAATTTTCAAAACTACATATTATGGTGTTAATTTTCAAAATTACACTTTTCAAAATTTAACATTTATATTTGGGTTTACTAATCATTGACTAAGATTAAGATTTAAAGGTTTAAGGTTTATGGTTTAGATTTAAGGTTTGGACTGTATATTTTATTGTTTAAAATTTAGATTTTAAGGTTTAAAGTTTTTTTAAACAATGAAAAAGTGTAATTTTAAAACTTAACACCATAAAAATGTAGTTTTGAAAATTGATATATTTTTGAAATTTCTCCTTACTAATATTGAAATGTAAATATCTGAACATCGAACATACTACATTATTTTGTGTATGGTTTTCTAGATCGGAAGAAAAATGATTTCATGAGAACGTTCTTAAATATACCATACTTTTAGTTTTGGTTTTCAAAAACTCTTTAATGAAAAAAAATAACCACTAAAAATTGATTTTGAGATAGTTTTATTTTTACAATGATGATTTTGAAAATTAAAATCTAAACAATATCTGCTTAGACAAATTATTTTTCTCTTATTTTTAGCTGAAAATTTTGGTTTCAAACACATTGGTGCAAATGGTCGAATGAAAAAAAAAGTGGAAAAACAAAACAAAGAAATGGAAAAACAAAGCTGAAAGAAAGAATCAAATCAAAAAGAAAAAAGAGCAAGAGAGAGAGAAAAAGTAAGAAGTAAGATAGTAGTAAGTAGTGGAAGTGATGGATCCAATTATAAGTGTCTCTATCTTAAAAGAAGACCCCACATTAAGAGATCTCAGTCATATTGTCCTCCAACCCATAGGAGCTTTAAGATGTTTGCTACATCCTTTTCCTTTAATCTATCATTGTTAGTCCCTTTCATAGATCTATTGATTTCACATTCTTATATCATCATTTCCCCACCTCATTTTCTCTACCAGCCAGCCCACAAGTAACCTTTGAGTTATATTAATACAGTACCATGATCCATCTTGCATCCTATATACTACTAAAAAATCACATTTTTTAAAGTATATATAAACCCTAGAATATTAGTGGCCCCGTTAAAACTACACAAGTTCTGATATTGTAGTGTTGCAAAAGTTTGTGGATTGGATTTCAGACTAAATTATATAAAATAAATCTTTAATCTTCTATATTTTTTTATAATTTAGGGTAAATTTTGAACCTATGAAGGGTCCGAACTAATCCCTGAGAGAGATACAACCAACAGATATACCATTTCTCTGGATATTCAAACGACCCATAGACAAAAACCATATCCATGTGGCTAAATGAGGCCACATGAAATGATTTAATACGTTTGAGGAAAATCGATCTTTGACCTAGACCAACAATGCAATTCCTTAAAAAGTGGAAACCACTAGAACACCACAACTTGGTTTCAAATATTCTATATTTTGATCGAATTACATCTCTTTTTCAGTTAAAAATTTATAATATGCATATTTCTGTTATTATTCTTGTTATTTGTTTGCTTAATAAATTAAAATGCAAGATAATTAATTTAAGTTTCATGCGATGTGATCGAGTAATGGTTAGCTTAACAAAACCCGCGGGAGGCATTTCAAAGCCAAATATCTTAGAGTCTTTCAAATGAAGAGTTATAAAAGTATCGCGCTATAGATGGTTCATAGTTCGTCCTCTACGTATAGTGTGTACACACACTATACAACGTACACACGTACGTACATATATTCGAATATTTATTTTATATATATATGTGTTTATCTCTATATATCTATAGGTGGACACCGTTGGTGTCGCGCATGACTTTCTAGATTCCAATAATGTTTTGATGCGTACTGCTCCAAATCGCATACTTAATATTTGTTCCTGCTGTCATGCACAAATGAAATAACAGTAATTATTAAATAATATTGATAAATCTTTCTTCCACACAATAACAAATCTATTAATGCTTCGTGGACCAACTTCGGTTCAGAGTTGTCTAATTCATATGTTGAAGTTACGGAAAGTAGTGGGTGTTCTCCAATTGTTTTTGATAAATCGCTTTCCCTTTTGACCTTATAAGCCAAATAAAGTTATTTTTATTATGTTTTATTTTCCTTGTTTGGATTTAAAGATCCAAAATATTTAGATTTTTGTATAATATTTAAAATTTGAAATAAATTTAATGTTCAATTCATAATATACATTAGTAAATCATTACAACAAATTATTTTATGATCGGAAGTCTTGTGCATAACACTCTTAGATAGACAGTGATAAAAGAACACTTCGCGCGTCTCTGTAAAAACTATATACATGAAATCTATTGGCTATACAAACAAAGGATAAGTTTTACTGAAAAATGCTACCGATTAATGTCTAATAATTCTATTTTTTTTGTTTTGTTGTTGAAATTTTATGGTTCAAAATTAGTATGTTATGTGGTTAGCTGAAAGAGAAGGAGGACAAGAAAGGCTTTCACGTGATGCTTTGGGAGTTTTACCGTCTGCAGCTAAGTTTCAATTCCTTACTGCCTTTCTTACACAATAAGACCTCTCTTCATTCAATTTGAATTAATTTTTTTTTTTTGTCTTTTTCTTCATAGTATATAAACCATATACTAATAGAGCTTACAGACATACGTGTGAATTGGTAATATGGTCAAAAGTACCCACAACCTTACTTGTAAACTAGATTGTTCTTGGAAGAGTACAAATCCCATCGTGGAGTTGGGATGGATTTGTCTTTAAGCGGATGATGAAACCTTGTTTTGGGGGGAAAATATTGATTTATCTTCATTCGGAGTAAAAGCATTATCGTAAACTTTGTAGAATATACTCTTTTGTGTAATAGACTGCCAGATTTTTTTGATGCTGTATAGAATTGGCTTCATTAATTATCACAATTTTCGCATGAGTGATCCACTAAGAATGTTTTAAATAACAATGGATTTTACTAAGAATTGAAAAATCCAGCAACCAATGACAACATAATCTATACATTTTAGCCTGTTCTTGTATATATGTTGGAGTCTCCATACATAGTTTTTACTTTCTTACCGAGTCTCAATATCTTACCAAGCATGTGTTTTGGACTGATAACGTTATACAATGTGTTGGGGTCAATCTCTAAATTTGATTCATTGGTACAAACGGTTTAGGAAATTGAGGTTTTTGTTTGGGATGCCTAGTTCGATTCCTTGCCATGTTTTTTTTTTTCCCTCATTTTTTCTTCTAACGCTAGTGCTTTCTTTAACTTATTTTCATATCCCTATATTTTTTTCTATACTTTTAGCTTTTGATCTTATTGCCGGCTCCGATCTTATCCATACATAATATATGCGTATATATTGTAACATCCGTAAACCAAGGAATGGTGATTTTTCTTTGGTGTCGATCGACTCCGGTCCGAAATCCGATTTTTGGTTTAATTTAAGTCAATTGGAATGTCGGTTTGGTTTGGGAGAAACCCTATGTCGCGAATAAAAGAGAAAAGCAGCCGCTGGTGGCTCACTTTTCGAGAAAAACAAAGGAGAAAAAGAGGCAAAGAGCTTTTGGGTGATTTTGGAGGATTTCTGGAGCTTTTAGGGGTTGTTTAATCTCTGTTCTTAATCAAGGTGAGTGCGTGACTGTAGGTCCGTGATTGATAGATGTGAAATTTGGTTTGTTAGATCTGAATGTTCATGAGTATATGTTGAGTTTCTGTGATGATTTCGTGATTATATGTGTGCTGAATCGTATTGGTGGTGATTTGATTGAGTTTCTATGTTTTTGGTGCGATTTGTCGCGTTGGGGATCGACCTGTCGAACAGGTGTCGATCGACACCGGCCGGTTTACGGTCGGTTAACTTAACTCAATTGGAATTGAAATTTAAATGGTTTAATCCGGTTATTGGATTTAATTGATTTAATTAATTATTTTCAGATTTAATAATTAATTAATATTATTATTTAATTTGAGAATTATTTAATAATTATTTATGGAGATATTTAATTATGGAAAATATCTATTAATTTGTGGAAATTATTAAAAGACTTAAAATGGTTTAGAAATTGCGTAAATGACCTGTAGACAGGATGATCGTCTCACTGAGTATTTATGATAATGCTCACGCATCTCCATTCCAATGTGTTGCAGGTAAAGGCAAAGTGTGATCGCGGAATCGAGCCCGAAGGAAGAGGATGATAGGGATTTGTTGATTTATTTCATTATTTGATTTCATTTAAGTTGTAAGACTTATTTGTTTTATTATTTGCTTCCGCTGATTTATTGTTGAATTGACTTGATTTATTTATTAAAGACTTTATAAGACTTCCGCTAGAATTGATTAAAAAAAAAAAAAACAAAGTGTTGGTTGTTTCATTTTGGTATCAGAGCCTAGACGATTTTAGGACGTGCTAGGTTGATAGTTTAGTATCATCCTCTTCGGGCTTCAGGCGATTCCGCGGTGAGTAGTTGTGTGTTGTTTTTGGTTTTGTGCTAGTATCTTACATCTTTTCCGTTTTTAGTGAGACTGACGGTGTTGCGAGAGGTCGTGGTGCTAGAGGCCGTGGTGGTCGCGTTGGTGGCCGTGGTGACGGTCCAGCCGCTCGTGGGGGCAGAGCAGCTCCCCGAGGTGGCAGAGGTGTTGCCCGTAGGGGCAGAGCTAGAGGCCGAGGAGGCCGGTGTCGTGGTCGTGGAGAGCAGGCGTAGTCAGACGGGAGTGCAGTTCCGAGTGTGAAAACTGCGTCGGTGATCCAGTCAGTTCCTTTGGCGGGTGAGGCCAGTGTGCGCGTCGGTGGCGATGCGGGAGTCGGGGGTTCCCCGGTGGCGGGTGCTGCCCCAGCGTCGGGTCTAGGTGACCAGTTTATGGGGATCCTGACGCAGATTTTGGCACGTCTTCCGCAGGCGAATCCAGATCAGGCACCGGGTGTTCCTCCAGTGGCCAGGGCACAGCAGGGTGCCAGTTTCGTTGGTCAGCAGCAGGCTGCGGGCTTTGTTCAGCCGGGTGTGGCTTTTGTTGGGCAGCATGGTTGTGCAGCTGTTGGGTATCCATCTTATCTCGAGATGATGAGAGAGATGCAGAGGATTGGCACGCCTTTTGATGTGATCCCGGATTGGATCGACCTTGAGGTTAAGCGATGGGATGGATCGGATCGCAAGGAAACCGACGGTGAATGGAATAGCGATGGATCGATCGGCTATACTAGAGTTTTGCGGAAGAAACTCTAACACCAATCTTCCGACTCTATGGATATTACACACCAAGAGTGAGAAGAACACTGTCGACGGATTGATATTACACACAATCAGTGAACAGAGAAAGTGATCAAGCATAAAAGAGTTTTAGAAATAAAATGATTGATAATAAAAATAAAAGATGTTTTTCAGTTTACATAAGGCAAAAACGAGAGAGAGAGAGAGAAAGAGTTAATGAACTTGGAAACAACACAAAACATAAATGAACAAAGACTGAATTAAACGGCTTCTTTGACTGAGAGGCGCGTATTGAGAGGCGCGGACTGAATTAAAATGGAATGGGCCTGGCCGAACCAACAAGAACAAAGAAGTGATTTGAAGTGTGACTTGGGCCTCGTTAAAGACCTTGTCAAGAAAATCCATTGGGACAAAATTTGACAAGGGAAAAAGAGTACACAAGCCACACTTGCCTCTTTATCCAGGTGGTTGGGCCGTTAAGCAAACCAGTGTGGTTGACTTAACTTCATGCCGACTCAAACGGCCAAGGACCTTCCCAATTGCTTGGTTCAATGCCTTGGTGTATGAGCAGGTGACTAGGCCAGTTGGTATGGCTATTGCTTCCTCTGGTTCAAGCTGCTCCGCAGCTACAAGCATTCCCGGCTTCTCTTGTCCCTCTTGGTCCATGTCCGAACTAACCTCATCCATGATCGCATCATCCCCTCTCTCTTGAAAAGGATTTTTCCTCAAATCTGGATCATCTTCAAGAAAAGGAGATAAGTCAGCAACATTAAAACTTGGGCTAATATCGTACTTACCTTGTAGATCAACTCGGTAAGAGTTGTTGTTGATTCTTTTGGTAATCGTGAAAGGACCATCAACTCTTGGAATCAGCTTGGACTTGCGCTGGACTGGAAACCTTTCTTTACGGAGATGGATCCAAACTTTGTCTCCGACATCAAAGATCAGTTCATACTGTCCCTTGTTGGCCTTCTTAACATACTGTCTTGTCTTTTCCTCAATGTTTCTCTTGGCCTGTTCATGTATCTTTTTCACCACGTCTGCCCTTTGTTTTCCATCTGTATTCAATCTTTCACTCAAAGGAAGAGGCATTAAATCCAAAGGAGACAGAGGTTTAAATCCATAAACAATTTCAAAGGGGGAGAACTTAGATGCTGAATGCACAGAATGATTATATGCAAATTCTATATGTGGCAAACATTCATCCCAGTTCTTAAGGTTCTTTTCAAGCAATGCACACAACAAGGTTCCTAATGTCCGGTTAACAACCTCAGTTTGGCCGTCAGTTTGTGGATGGCAAGTAGTAGAGAACAAAAGCTTAGTGCCTAACTTTGACCACAATGTCTTCTAAAAATAACTAAGGAACTTAGCATCACGATCATAAACAATGGTGCGCAGCATGCCATGCAATCTAACAACATCTTTAAAGAACAAAGCAGCAATATGAGATGCATCATCGGTTTTATTACATGCAACAAAGTGAGTCATTTTCGAAAACCGATCAACAATCACAAAGATGGAATCCTTGCCGTTTCTAGTCCTAAGCAAACCAATGACAAAATCCATAGAAATATCAGTCCACGGTTGAGATGGGATGGGGAGAGGAGTATACAAACCGTGAGGCTGGACCTTTGACTTAGCCAACTTACATGAGGTGCATCTAGCACATATTCGTTCAACGTCCTGTTTCATGTGTGGCCAATGGAAGTGGTCGCGCATGATTTGAATAGTCTTAGTAACTCCGAAATGTCCCATCAAGCCTCCACCATGGGCTTCCCTGACAAACAAATCTCTCAAAGAGCAATTAGGCACACAAAGACGGTTCTCAAAGAAGAGAAACCCATCTTGTCTCACATATCGACCATAAGCAAACTTAGAACAAGCTAGATATATATCAGCAAAGTCAGTATCCGAAGCATATAGTTCTTTGATCTGCTCAAAGCTTAAGAGTTTTGCGTCAAGGATTGAGAGAAGAGTGTACCTCCTTGACAATGCGTCGGCAACGACATTGTCCTTACCTTTCTTATATTTTATGACATATGGAAAGGTCTCAATGAACTCAGCCCACCGAGCATGTCTCTTGTTGAGTTTTTGTTGGTCCTTGAAGTGTTTGAGCGATTCATGGTCTGTATGAATGACAAATTTACTTTGGCCAAAGATAGTGCTGCCACGTTTGTAAGGCTCGGACTAAGACGTAAAGTTCCTTGTCGTAGGTCGAATAATTGAGAGTGGCTCCTCCAAGTTTTTCACTAAAGTAGGCGATCAGCTTCTTTTCCTGCATAAGCACAGCTCCTATTCCGATCCCTGAGGCATCACACTCAATTTCAAATGTTTTCAAAAAGTCAGGCAATATAAGAACAGGTGCATGAGTAAGTCGATCCTTAAGAGTCTGGAAGGCATCCTCCTGCGTCTTTTCCCATTTAAACCCAACGTCTTTCTTGATTATCTCTGTCATTGGTGTGGCTATGGTGCTAAAGTCTTTTACAAACCGCCTATAGAACCCGGCCAATCCATGGAAGCTCCGAACCTCTCCAACAGTTTTGGGAGTAGGCCAGTCCCGAATAGCTGCCACCTTTTCCTCATCAACCTTTACACCATCTGCACTGACCACAAAACCTAGAAACACAACGTTATCCGTACAAAAAGTGCATTTCTTAAAATTGGCGAACAGTTTTTCTTGTCTTAGGACATGCATAACAGATGTGAGGTGCTCTATATGCTCAGTCATGTTCTTGCTATAAATCAAAATGTCGTCGAAATAAACAACAACAAAATGCCCAATGAAAGCCCTAAGAACATGATTCATCAACTTCATGAATGTACTAGGCGCATTCGTTAATCCAAATGGCATAACCAGCCACTCATAGAAACCATGTTTAGTTTTGAATGCGGTTTTCCACTCATCACCTTCCTTCATTCGGATTTGGTGATAACCACTCTTAAGATCAATCTTAGAGAATATGCAAGATTCATGCAATTCATCTAACATGTCATCTAGTCTAGGGATAGGATGTCGATACTTTACAGTGATGTTATTGATGGCTCGGCAATCGACACACATCCTCCAACTTCCATCCTTCTTTGGCACAAGAAGAACGGAACAACACATGGACTCATGCTTTCTCGAATGTGACCCTTTTCCATGAGTTCATCCACTTGTCATTGAAGCTCCTTAGTCTCGACCGGATTAGTTCGATAAGCTGGTCGGTTATGTAAAGCTGATCCAGGGACAAAGTCGATTTGATGTTCAATGCCTCGAACAGGAGGCAATCCTGGTGGGCTATCTTCTGGAAAAACATCACTAAAATCCTGCAAAAGCGTAGATAATTCACTCGGAATCTCCGATGCATGGTTAGTAAATCCAATCAGTTTTTCCTTAAACACAAACAAAAGAAAAGGTCTAGTAGAATTCATGGAACCTTTAACCTGTTTTTGTTTGGCTAGGAAATTCTTTTGCTTGGACGGCTTAAATCCTTTTCCAGCGAGCTGGAGTTGATCCTCATATACTTCCTATGGACTCAAAGGAAGTAGTGTGGTTTTCCGGCCTTCATGGAGCAGAGTATACCGGTTAGTGAAACCTTCATGAATAACACGTCTATCGGATTGCCAAGGTCTTCCTAAAATGATATGGCCTGCGTCCATGGGTAGCACATCACAAAGGACTTCATCCTTATAGTGACCGATAGAAAAAGGAACAACCACCTGCTTCTTGACACTCATCTCCCCTGTTTCATTCAGCCATTGTAACTGATAAGGTTTAGGATGATCCTCAGTCTGGAGACCCAACTTTTCGACCATGGTCTCACTTGTAACATTAGTACAGCTTCCTCCATCGATTATTAGGCTGCATACTTTCTCTTGTACCAAACAGCGAGAGTGAAATAGGTTTTCTCTTTGTTCATCCATTTCTGACCGGAGCTGAGTGCTTAAAATACGCCGAGCAACTAAGAGCTTTCCCATGACTGGTGCGGCTACATAGTCTTCTGGTTCACATTCTTCTTTTGGCTCAGGTTCTTCCTCGGATTCAACCTCCCCATTCTCACAGATGATCATCACTTTCTGGTTACAACAGTCAGTAGCATAGTGTCCATATCCCTGACATCTGAAACACCTAACTTCACGGGATCTGGTGGGTGGAGCTTTCTCCAGTATGCTCTTGCCCTGACTAATAATGGAAGATTTTGGCTCCGACTTGGATGAAAACGGCTTAGGATCGCGGTTAATAGGTGGTCGGCGCTGATCGGTGCTAAACCGAGTGGATATTCTTCGCTTCAACTGTTGTTCGGCCAGGACGGCTTTGTGAAGCATAGCTTCCAAATCCATGCAATTCTGCATCTCAACAATGTCTTGTATCTCACGGTTCAAGCCTCCAAGGAACCGGGACATAGTGGCTTCTCTATCCTCAACTACATTGGCACGGAGAAGCATCACTTCCATTTCCTGGAAATATTCCTCCACGGTTTTGGAACCCTGAATGAGTCTCCGAAGTTTAGAGTGCAGCTCCCGTTGATAATGGCTAGGAACAAACCGCTGCCTCATGAGTCTCTTCATTTCTTCCCAGGTAGAGATCTCATAAGATCCTCCAAATTGTCTTGCCGTCACAACTTGTTCCCACCACCTTAGGGCATAGTCATTGAATTCAGATACAGCTAGCTTGACCCGGTTGACGTTGATGATGTTATGCAAGTTAAAATTAAACTCACACTTCTTCTCCCAATCCATATATTCGTCTGGATTGTTTCGGCCATAGAACGGCGGAATTCTCATCTTGTATCCTCCAAGATTCTCAACCATCCAGTCTGGTTCATCACAAGGTCTTCTAGACCGGCGTCGGCTTGATTGAGAGGAATAACCACTACCGTAATAGGTATCAGCTTGTTCATCAGCCAATCTCCTGGACGTCATAGGATCTTTCTTTTCTCCTTCCGAGATGTGGATCAGATGCTTCGGTGTTGTCCGCTTGCCTTCCCAAATCTGCTCTCTTCGATCAAACTCCTTGACCATCATTCTTCTTATCTGTTCGAGCATGGCCTCATTGAGCGTTGTTTGGGACTCATGGCTTGACTCTTCTCCTTCTACTTTGTCATTTTCTTCCGTCATGATACCTACAAGGCAAGAGAAACTCCACGGCAATCAAAGGCTCAAAGAAATGTGCAAACAATTACAAAAAAATTATGCAAATAATTTTCAAAAATACGCAAACAGCCAAAAGATGATAGATCAATGCAGGAATGAACCAAATGATGAATGATAATTATTTTGAAATTATGAAACAAATTAAAATCACAGATCGGAATGCAAATGTTCAAGCGGATAACACAACAATGATTGGAGAAATTATGCAACATAAATCTTATGCAAGGATCGATGATGCAGATGCTTGGGAAGATGAACAGTTGCTCTAATATGATCGAAATGAAACTTTCATGAACAAACATGCGTCAGAAGTGAATGAGATGGCAATAGAAACAAAGAAACGATTGAAAGCACAACAACAAATAAAGGACATAACTTAGATATGCGATTTCAGAAACAGAACGATGAACGGACAAACAATCAGAAAATAAAACACTTACCAACAAGGTGCTATGATACCACCTGATGTGATCCCAGATTGGATCGGCCTTGAGGTTAACCGATGGGATGGATCGGATCGCAAGGAAACCGACGGTGAATGGAATAGCGATGGATCGATCGGCTATACTAGAGTTTTGCGGAAGAAACTCTAACACCAATCTTCCGACTCTATGGATATTACGCACCAAGAGTGAGAAGAACACTGTCGACGGATTGATATTACGCACAATCAGTGAACAGAGAAAGTGATCAAGCATAAAAGAGTTTTAGAAATAAAATGATATGATTGATAAGAAAAACAAAGATGGTTTTCAGTTTACATAAGGCAAAAACGAGAGAGAGAGAGAGAGAGAGAGAGAGAGAGAGAGAGAGAGAGAGANAGAGAGAGAGAGAGAGAGAGAGAGATAATGAACTCGAAAACAACACAAAACATAAATGAACAAAGACTGAATTAAACGGCTTCTTTGACTGAGAGGCGCGGATTGAGAGGCGCGGACTGAATTCAAATGGAATGGGCCTGGCCAAACCAACAAGAACAAAGAAGTGATTTGAAGTGTGACTTGGGACCTTCCCAATTGCTTGGTTCAATGCCTTGGTGTGTGAACGGGTGACTGGGCCAGTTGGTATGGCTATTGCTTCCTCTGGTTCAAGCCGCTCCGCAGCTACAAGCGTTCCCGGCTTCTCTTGTCCCTCTTAGTCCATGTCCGAACTAACCTCATCCATGATCTCATCACCTTTCTTTGAGGGTGGTGTTGGTCCGGAGAAGGCTGACGAGTGGAGGTCCCAAGTGGAGCGGAACTTCCAGTCGATCAAGTGTCCAGTTGAGTACCAGGTAGAGATAGCTATCCACTATCTGAGTGGTGATGCACATCTTTGGTGGCGGGCCGTAGCGGGGAGGAGAGCAGTCTGGACGTGGTATGACTTCGTGATGGAGTTTGATGGCCACTACTTCCCGCAAGAGGCTCGGGATCGGTTTTGATGCGGTTCACGTCTTTGACCCAGGGTGACCGTAGGGCGCGAGTACGCTGCAGAGTTTAGCTGGCTCGTTGTGCATGCCGGTGTTGGTGCAGGTGGTGAGCGCGAGATACTTCAGAGGTTTCTTCAGGGGTTTCGTTCGAGTATCCGAGAGCAGTGGTGAGGTCGCGCGTACGCTTCGAGGGTGGACTTAGAGGAGTTTACGGCTTCGATTGAGGAGGATCAGCGTGAGCAGGTTGGTTCGGTGGCGGTGCCGCCTGCGAGTGTTCCTGCTACCCAGCCTAGGGGCCAGCAGCAGCAGTCGCAGCAGCGCCGAGGTTCGAGTTTTGGTTCTGGTTTTGGCAGGGGTGGCAAGCCTGTTCAAGGCCAGAAGAGGAGCCAGGAGGAGGCTTTGGGTTATAGCCCTTATCCATGAGGTGTGTGCTTCGGGTGCGGGAGCACGGAGCACCGTCTTTTTAGCTGTCCCAAGAGGGAGGTGCCTCGGGAGGTGCCTCGGGAGAGAGTGTGTTTCCAGTGTGGAGAACCGGGACATATCAGGCCGATGTGTCCCAAGTTGCAGAGTTTGACGGTTGCAGCGGTTCAGCCGGTAGCGGCTCGACCAGTGAGCCAGATTGCGGCAGCGCAGACAGTAGGTTAGATTGGTGCTGTGCCGCGAGGTTGCTCTTCGGTGAAGACGAGCTAGACGAGTCAGGCCGGATCGATCACAGGTACATCTATTGACTCAGACTTCGTAATTCCTTAAGTTAAATTTTTTTGCGGTTATTGTTTGTTTGCAATATTTTGCCTGTGATAGTGTTAGCAGGGTCTCATAATTATGAGTGTGTAGGGACCTTGTTAGTAGGTGGCGTCGAGTCACACGTGTTGTTCGATTCTGGAGCATCTAGTTGCTTCATTACTCCGGAGTGTGCCAAGAGTAGAAATATCTGGAGTGACGCGGGTGAGCGTTCGGGTATGGTCAAGGTGGCGGGAGGTGGTTTTCTGGCTACCTTGGGCCGTGCTAGTGGCGTCGATATTCATATTGCGGGGCAGTCTATGCCAGCGGATTTGATTATTAGTCCGGTGGAGTTGTACGACGTCATTTTGGGAATGGACTGGTTATCGCAGTACCAGGTTCATCTAGATTGCTACAGAGGCAGAGTGGTCTTTGAGCATAATGGCGGGAGGTTAGTGTTTCAGGGAGTGAGACCGACTTCTGGGAGTTTAGTGATCTCGGCGATTCAGGCAGAGCAGTTGATTGGACGAGGCTGCGAGGCCTATCTGACGACGATCACTATGGCGGAGTCCAGTGGTGAGGTGGTTATTGGGGATATTCAGGTTGTCCAGGATTTTGAGGATGTCTTTCAGTCATTGACAGGGTTACCACCTTCTCAGTCAGATCCTTTCACGATTGAGTTAGATCCGGGGACAGCACCGATATCAAAGACACCTTACATGATGGCTACAGCTGAGTTGGCAGAGCTGAAGAAGCTGCTAGAGGACCTTTTGAGCAAAATGTTAATCAGACCGAGTGTTTCGCCATGGGGAGCACCGGTGTTGTTTGTGAAGAAGAAGGTTGGGAGTTTCCGGCTGTGTATCGATTACCGGAGACTCAACCGAGTCACTGTGAAGAACAGGTACCCTCTCTCAAGGATTGACGAGTTGTTGGATCAGTTGAGGGTTGCTACTTGGTTCTCCAAGATTTTCTTGGCATCGGGTTATCATCAGATCCCGATAGACAATGTGGATGTCCGCAAGACTGCTTTCAGGACGAGGTATGGGCATTTTGAGTTTGTGGTCATGCCCTTTGGTTTGACTAATGCGCCAGCAGCTTTCATGAGGTTGATGAACGACGTATTCAGGGAGTTTTTGGATGNCGAAGCTTCGAGAGCAGAAGCTGTTTGCTAAGTTGAGCAAGTGTAGCTTATGGTAGCGAGAGATGGGTTTTCTTGGCCACATTGTTTCTGCAGAGGGAGTTTCTG
>OVBJ01002356.1:0-18550 GCA_900406535.1 Noccaea bulbosa
TAATAATCCTCAGAGTCAATAAGTGGCTGCCTCTCATTGCCCAATTTCTCACTACTCTGTTTTTTTTTTGTTTCTGTTCGGTTATCAATTGTGTGTGTATGTGTCTTTGTTCTTGAGATTTGTTGAATGAAAATCTATTTACCTTAATCGTCAAGCTCTTGTAAAATAAAATAGCTTAGTTAGTTAATTGATACAAAGATTGCAATGTCTTAAATGTGGTGTTACTGATTAATAGTAAGACTAGTATACAAAGACTTTTGACCTAATTTTCTGGGGTAAAGAAGTTGACTCAGAAACTTTGGACGTTGTTATCCTTAAAGCCCTCTTGCTTTGTCAGCTCTGAAAATCTACCCCTAAAATTTCCTAACTATTAAAGCTCTACAAAGTAGAGAAAAGATTAGAGCAGCACAAGTTTGTGTTTTTTTCATCAGCAATCACGGATGGAAAGAGAGTCAGAGAGACAGAAACAAATAATAAACCAAATCGATCGGTTTGTATGGAGAATGTTCTTCTTCTCAGCCCTTTCTTCTCTATTTGACAGAGCAAATCGTTGTTCATAATTGGTGACAGAAGAAAACTTATTGTAGTTATATAGAATTGGTCTCTAAAATTAGGTGAATACGATCAGACCATAACCGTTGTTGGGGTGAGCATAACAAAATAAAAAAGAGGAATCAACAAGACTCAGTTCCATTACCAAATTAAAAGCATATTCTAAACAGACATGACTCAAGCTAAGCAAGAACATTACAAACATTGCTGAATATTACTCCGACCATGGAATATAACCAAACACAATTGGACCACATTCTGTGCGAGGGTACCAACCTAAACACAACTGGAAAGTGTTGTCATTTTTCGGTGGACCATCTCTCAAAACTCTTACCTTGGAAAGACATTGTATGTGTCGTTCGTGATTATAAAAGCAAGTGGCAAGTTTCTCTTCCTCGTCAATGAGGAAACTCACGTGCCTCGTATAAAAAGGTCTCGCATCCGCTGCTAAGTACTTGAACCAAGACACAGACGCGGTCTCACCAATCTCACTACTCATCCATATCTCCGTCTTTGACATCGTTGCACTCTCATAGAACAAACCGAGACGGTCTTCTTTCACAACCGAGAGAGCAAGATTATTCAAACCTTCTTTGAGAACATAAGGACCCAAACAGTCTGCTTCCTGGAAGGGAAGATAGTGATTCTGGAACCTCTCAGTTGAGAAATCAAACTCCAGCAGCGAGTACTCTTTGGCACCTCCTCTTCTCGAGATCCAATAAGCATTCCCCTTCAAAGACACGCCAAGAGACTCAAAGCTTCCACCGGGAGAGACGTCATCAAGAATCCTCCATGAGTCAGACTTAAACTCATACATTTCCAGTGTTTGATCCTCCAGAGACCTCAAGATCTTGTAGCTATGGCACAACTCCTTGTTATCGTAACCAAGAGCGTAGCTTCTGTAGCTGCTCATGCCATTCTCCCTCGGTTGGATCCATCTGGTTTGACCCGAAAACGGGTTCCAAGCCACAAATCGCTTGTCCTTGGTGGTGGTGCATAACAAAATGCCATCGCAGTGAAAAGCGTGAGCTATCTTGACCTTTTCATTACTGACGGGATCGATGAGAAGAAACCGAGAAGGGCTTATGCGGCGACGATCGACATAGGAGCTCATAGATCGAATCCTAAACTCATTCAACACGATTTCTTTATGATACTTCCTTGGTTTTCTATCAAAGTACCATTTGATGAACCTCGGATCTTTGAACAGAGGGTGATGGTACCAACGTTTGCCAGTAGATCGTAAGAGTCTCAGCGATTTGACCGGAACCCTAGAGAGTATCTCCTCTTCTAATTCCCTTGGAAGATTCGAGAGCTTCATCGTCGTTTTTGACTTCAAAAACTGGCTCTAGCGACTTCGAAATTAGGAATGGTTAGCTCAGAATTCAGAAATCGTCGTTTCTCCTCAAACGCCGACACTCTTCAGTCTCCAGTCTCTTCACCGATTCAGAAATTGTGAAGAATGATAAACTAGGCCCTAAACGCAACAAATCCGAAAGAACGGTGTCGTTTGCCTTTTCCTGAAAAATGACAAAAAAAAAAAAATCGGGTTTAAACGGGCTTATTTCACAAAATAGGCCCACTAATTCTGGACAAAGTGCCAAGAGAACGTAACCACTTCCACCCACGATGGAAGATGCATCTAATTTTACTTTGCCAGATGAAAAACTTCATCTGCTACATCAATGTCAATACTGTTAAGTGTTAATCATAATTTTCACATCTTTGCTTGAAATTCATATATACAAAAAAATAAAAGAGAGCCGCTCGTAAAAACAGATTATAATCCAAACAGAAACCTCATAAGTAATAACGAGTGTTTATCATCTTTTTGTTCAAGTTTATTCTCTCAACATTGGACTGAACCAGAAAATTATGAATTTAATCAACCTGTAGTAGAACAATCACAGAAACTAGGAAAATTCAACAACAAGTTACCATTAGTTCACACGGAGGGAAAAAAAAACCCTAGTCGTAGACAAACCCTAAGAATTGCTGCGTTTCAACTTTCCAACATTTCGAGTTGCATCGTACACATAGTAACCGTTGGATCATTTTAGTAAGTTGAGATTCTTCGAGGCTTTCACTGATGGTCTTAAGTGATATATAAACCAAATTCGGAAGAAAACTTTCGTTACAGATCATCATTTTCTCTCCCTTTCTCGCTCTTCACTCATCTTCTTCACCAGTCTCCATTGATACAGTTATGGTAGAGATTGTTACGGAAATAAGTGGCTCAACGTTCTCCATTGATGTAGATACCAGGGAAACAGTGTCAGGTGTCAAAAGGAAGATCGAGATGTCTCAAGGTATCCCTGTCTCCAGTCAAATGATTTACTTCAAGAGCACGCTTCTTGAAGACGATCTTGACCTCAATCACTATAAGATCGTCAAGAAATCTCGGCTCCACCTCTTCGTCCCTCACAACGATCAAGTTCTTCATCAAACAGAGCAATCTCCGGAACCGTCAAAGTCGATGACAGAAATCAGTGACACTGAAGATTCTCCTGAAAAGATCATTCAGAATCAAGATTCGACTTTGACTGCGAGAAGCAACAACGATCAAGTGCTTCGTCAGACCCGGCAGCCTCCAGTACAGTCGCATTCATTTGGAGAGTTTTTCAACAATCAAGATTCGACTGTGATCAGGGAGGAGCAACGACGGAGATCAAGTGCTTAATCAAACCGTGAAACCTACACTAACGCCAGATGAAATCGATGACATACTTAGCTGGCCATTATTAACAGCCGAAGATATCAGAAACATTGAAGAAACTTGGAGGAGAAGCAGCAACAATCAAGATTTGCTTCAAGGGGAGCCATCTCCTCCGTCAAGCTTAGTCGGAGATCACTTCATGTACGTTGATGATAGGCCTTTGTTAGCCGAAGAAATCAGAATTTTGCAAGGAAACGATAAGTTTCAAGATTTGCTTCAAGGGGAGCCATCTCCTCCGTCAAGCTTAGTCGGAGATCACTTCATGTACGGTGATGATAGGCCTTTGTTAGACGAAGAAATCAGAATCTTGCAAGGAAACGTTAACGTTCAAGATTCGTCGGAGATCACTTCATGTACGGTGGGGATAAGCCTTTGTCAACCGAACATGTCAGTAACAGTCAATATTACTTGCCTGAGAGTACAACGGAACAGAACAGGAATCAAATGTTTCAAACGGAGCAATCTCAACCGTCAAACTCAGCAGAACAGAGGATCAACACTCAAGATGTGACTGTGCATGTTGGGAGCAGCAATCAAATGCTTCAAACGGAGAAATCTCCACCTGTGAAGATGGTCAGGAGAGCCCCAAAATACCCGCGGAAGATGAGATTAATGATATTGCCGTATTCCGGTGAGAGTAAAGCTGTGGAGAAGTTTCCGGTGTTTGTGAACCCGTTTGAAAACGTCCAAGAGCTGAGGAAAGATCTGGAGGATATTCAGCAGAGGTCTGAGTTAAATCTGCCTGAGAGAGGTTCTCTCTTTATACACAAACAGAGAGTGTTGGAGGAAGATCAGTCATTCTGGGGGAACAGTGTTGTTCCCGGTGATACAATCGAAAATTTTCCCGGCTCTAAAGACGGAAGAGAAACCGGGTCATTAATCTGAGCCTTAACTCTGTTACAGTCTCTTTTTTCCTTATAGCTTTCATTCGTCTTTTCAAAGTTTACTTTTGGTTTCAGACAGCTTTCTGTATATATGGTAAGACCTGGTCTTCCATAGTTATATTACCTCTTGAATCTGAGACCTGTTACAATTCACCAACATCCAAAGTTTCTTGCCTGAGAGTGCAACGGAAGAGATCATTAGCAAGAAAAATCAGACGGAGCAATCTCCAGCACCGTCAAAGCCAACGGAACAGAGGATCAGCAGCACTCAAGATGTGACTGAATTTTCGGAGCAGCAACCAAACGGAGAAATCTCCACCGATCAAAGAGTTCAGGAGCGCCCAAAAACCTTAGCTTTATGTTGTTACGCATGAGTCATACTCATGACGCACCACATGGAAGAGTTTGCAAATCTTAGCTTTACTCTCTCGCACACTCCTTTTTCCTTACAGCTCTTCAAAGTTTTCTTGCTTTTCGTTTCAAACAGCTTTCTGTACATGATTTGGGTGGAAAGCAGAGAAGCTTACTGTGCCAAAATTATACAGGCCCGTTTAGATCCATTTAAGCATTTCATATTTAAGAAAATATTTCCAATTTGATGAATTAGAGTGTAATAAAACAAGTTTTTTTCAACAAGATGATCAGAAGTTGTGCTCAAAAGAAAACAAACATCACAAGTAATAGATTAAACTTTTTCAACAACATGATCATTCTAATTCAACATTAAAACTACATAAAGACCAATTTTCTTCTTCTTCTTCTTCTTCTTCTGTCATTGTTCTTCCAGTCTTCCTTCTCAAAGTAACTCTGCGGCTAGGTAAAGTCTTCCACATCATCTGATTCCTGAATAATCCAGAGGTAACAGATTAAACCCTTAGCCCAACACTACAATAGGCCATCACGTGACAACAAAAGCCAACTTAGAACCTAAAACTACAGAACATGACAATCACCAGTTGCTATAATTACTACTCAAACACAAGATATCAAAGTCTACAAACTAAAGGAGCATTCGACATCAATCACCAAAGATGTCGATCAAAGACGAAACACAAACTTTCAATGGAAGCTCACAAAAAGAATCAGTAAAGAGAAGTCATTCAACCACCAGCTCAAACGATTATTCCCAATTCCACCATAAGCGCATGAATTCACACAAAAGACAAAACACAAACGTTTACTTCTTACGCTATCCTAAAAAAGTATATTCCTTTTGCAGATCGAAGCAGCTGTTTTGGAAACAACAAACACAAAAGAAACTGAGAAGAAGCATCAAAAGGAGAGTAGAGTAGCAGCTTCTATAGGTCTCTGGTTCCAAAGCTATAAAATTTGTACAAGGCTCACAATGAGATTCATCAGATGGGAGAGTTAAAGAGAGCTTACATTGCTGAATTTTTGGAACATAACCAAACACAATTGGCCCACATTGTGTCCTTGGATACCAGCCGAAAAGTCTCTCTCCATTTTCTGCAACCATATTTACCTTGCAAAGATGTCCGTGATTATAAAAGCAAGTGGTACGTTTTTCCTCCTCGTCAATGAAGAAACTCAGGTGGCTTGAAAACTTTGGTGCCGTATCCAGTGTTAAGAACTTGCACCAGGTCACAGACGCGGTCTCATTAATCTCACTACTCTTCCATATTTCCGTCTTTGATTTCGCTGCACTCTCATATAACAAACAAAGACGCTCTTCTCTGATAACTGAGAGAGCCACACCATTCAAACCTTCTCTGAGAGCATGAGGACCCAAACATTCTGCTTCGTGGAAGGGAAGATAGAGATTCTGAAACCTCTCTGTTGAGAAATCAAACTCCAGTAGCGAGTACTCTTTAGTACCTTCTCGTTTCGAGATCCAGTAAGCATTCCCTTTCAAGGACACGCCGAGAGATTCAAAGCTTCCACCGGGAGAGACGTCATCAAGAATCCTCCATGAGTCAGACTTAAACTCATACATCTCCATCGTTCGATCCTCCAGAGACCTCAAGACCTTGTAGCTACGGCACAGCTCCTTGTTATCGTAACCAAGAGCATAGATTTTGCAGCCACTCTCCCTCGGTTGGATCCATCTGGTTTTCCCTGAAAACGGGTTCCAGGCCACAAATCTCTTGTCCTTGGTGGTGGTGCATAACAAAATGCCATCGCAGTGAAAAGCATGAGCTATATCGACCTCTCGATTAGAGACGGGATCCATGAGAACAAACTGAGAAACGTATCTCTCACGATCCACATAGGAGTTCATAGATCGAATCCTACGATCAACCAACACGATAGCTTCATGATACTCCCTTGCTGCTCTTGTCTCAAAGTGCCTTTTGATGAACCTTGGATCTTTGAACAGAAGGTGATGGTACCAACGTTTGCCAGTAGATCGTAACAGGCTCAACGCTTTGACCGGAACCCTAGAGAGTATCTCCTCTTCTATTTCGCTTGGAAGATTCGAGAGCTTCATCGCCTGTGCAAATGGGTGAGAGTTAAAGAAAGACATTCTGAAAACATAATACAGACGCGAGAAGATTTCTAGTTCTACTAGCAGATTCAAAATCCATAAGAGATACAACAAACACACACCTTAGACATTCTGAGATTCGGTTCCTTTGGATCTTCTCTTCGAATTAGCTTGACCAACCTGGAAACATATACAGACTCATTAAACCTACCACTACCAGCGAGAAGCTTTCTAATACTACTAGCAAATTCAAAATCCACAAGTGATATATGACAAACACAAACTTAATTAAGTAGCTCCAACTAAGATTTGAAGCTCAGAAAAAACCCTAATCTGTGTCCATGAACAGCTTTCAGGAACCGGATCCAGATTCCAAATCCATAAATTAGAACCAAAACTTCTTAGGAGATGTTAAACACAAACTTGAATCATAAATTAAGAGCAAAAATACAGAGAATATAGTTTTGAACCATGAAAACGTGGAAAAACCACAAACCAAAACTCTAGAAACCAGTGTCTCAACAAATCAAAAACTGGTTCTATACATCAGAATTACGTTCTAAACTTCAAAAACCGGTTCTAAACTTGGAAATTATGAATATTTACCTCAGAATTCAGAAATCGTCGCTTCTCCTCAAACAGCAGAACTCAGAAATCGTAAATGGTTTACCCTAAACGCAACAAATCAATAAACGGTGCCATTTTTCCTTTTAAAAATAACTAAAAAAAAACAAAAAAAAATCGGGTCTAAACGGGCTTATTTCACAAAACTGGCCCAATAACGCCCGCTAATTCTGGGCCCGTTTTAACATTCTAAGCCCGTTTAAAGCTTCACTTCAAACTTTCCAATCGGATGGATGATCTAAATGGCAATTTCAAAATTCGTGGATAATTTGGCATTTAATAATAAGTATATGAGCAAATGTTGAAGCAATCTGATGTTTAAATCACTGTTGACAAACAAAAAAGAAAGCCAAAAGCATGTTCATGCCAAGAGAACTCACTTCCAAACACAATGGAAGATGCATCTTTTACTTTGCCTCAAGAATAAATTCCAAATCTTCTTCTGCTACGTTAATGTCAATACTGTTAATTATACTTTTCACATATTCACTAGAAATTCATATGTACAAAAAAAACAGAGCCGCTGGTAAAACAAAATTATAATGGAAGCATAATCCTCATAAGTAATAACGAGTGTGTTTATCATCTTTTTGTTCAAATTTATTCTCTCAACATTGGACATAACCAGGAACAACTGATTTTAATAAAATTGTAGTAGATCAATCACAGAAACTAGGAAACTTCAACAACAAGTTGCCATTAGTTCACACGGAGGGAAAAAAACCCTAGTCGAAGACAGGCTCTAATTGTTATAAGAATTGCAGCGTTTCAACTTTCAACCATGCAATTGGAGTTGTATCGTACACAAAATATCCGTTGGATCATTTGAGTAAGAAGGCGCCATCGACGGTTGAGATTCTTCAACGAAGCTTTCACTGATCTTAAGTGATATTTAAACCCAGTTCTAAAGAAACTTTCGTGACAGATCATCACTTTCTCTCTCTCTCTCTCTCGCTCTTCACTCTCTTCTTCACCAGTCTCCATTGATCTTGAAAAACCATTGATACAGCTATGGTAGTGATTACGCATAAGAAAAAAAAATGGCTCAACGGTTACGTTCTCCATCGAAGTAGATGCCAGGGAAACAGTGTTAGATGTCAAAAAGAAGATGGAGAAGTCTCAAGGTATCCCTATCTCTAGTCAAACACTTTACTTCAAAGGCACGCTTCTTGATCAAGACGATCTTGATCTCAAACACTATAAGATCGTCAAAAGAGACCTCTCCTTCCCTCCTGACCTTAAACCTAAACACAACAACGATCAAGTTTTTCATCAAACAGAGCAATCTCCGGAACCGTCAAAGTCGATTACAGAGCTCAGTGACATCGTAGATTCTCTTGCAAAGATCATTCAAAATCAAGATTCGACTTTGATTGCGAGAAGCATCAACGACCAAGTGCTTCATCAAAACCATCAGCAGCCTTCAGTGCATGCATATTCATCTGGAGAGTTTCTTGACAATCAAGATTCGACTGTGCCGGCGAGGAGCAACAACGGCGATCAAGTGCTTAATCAAACCGTGAAACTGCCTCTAATAACGTCAGAGGAAATGGATGAATTTCTTAGGATCCCACAATCTCCTTTGACAGACGAAGCCATCAGAGTAATTCTAGATTCTTGGGAACCATCTCCTCCGTCAAACTTAATCGGAGATGAGTTCATGTACGGTGATGATAGGCCTTTGTCAGCCGAAGAAATCAGAATATTGCAAGGTGAAGAAAACGTTAACATTCAAGACTCGTCGAGGAGAGAAACACCTACTATCAAGATTTGCTTAGGGAGTCTTCTCCTCCGTCAAACTTAGTCGGAGACTTCGTGTACGGTGCGGATAAGCCTTTGTCAACCGAACATGTCACTAACAGTCAATATCACTTGCCTGAGAGTACAACGGAACAGATCATTAGCGGCAAGAATTCAATGTTTCAAATGGAGCAATCTCAACCGTCGAACTCAACAGAACAGAGGATCAACACTCAAGATGTGACTGTGAATGCTGGGAGCAGCAATCAAACGGAGAAATCTCCGCCGATCAAAGATGTCATTAACAATCGAGATTCGCCTGTGAAGATGATCAGGAAGGTCAAAAATTACCCGCGGAAGATGACAGTAATGATATTGCCGTCCCGTGAGAGTAAAGCTTTGGAGAAGTTTCCAGTGAACGTGAACGCGTTTGAAAACGTCGAAGAGCTGAGGATATTCAGCAGAGGTCTGAGTTAAATCTGCCTGAGAGAGGTTATCTCTTTATACACAAACAGAGAGTGTTGGAGGAAGATCAGTCATTCTGGGGGAACAATGTTGTTCACGGCGATACAATTGAGATTTTTCCTGGCTCTAAAGACTGAAGAGTTCGCCAATCGGGTCATTAATCTTAGCTTAACTCTGTTGCAGTCTCCTTCTTCCTTATAGCTTTCATCAGTCTTTTCAGAGTTTACTTTTCGTTTCAGACAGCTTTCTGTATATATGGTAAGACATGTAATTACTGATATGAGTTGCAAGAAGAGAAGCTTTCCAGTTGTTCTTAAATTACTTGCTTGTCCAAAGCAGCGTTCAAGCTTCACTTTTAACTTTAAACCCTAAATTCTAGAAAGGAATTGCTCTGAGCCGCAGACTTCGTCTCCAAGCAAAATGGTTTCTTCATGCATGTGGTTAGCTTAACCGGGAGACTCTTGAGGGTTCTGCAGTTAACGTAGAGCCAATTCCACCACTTCTTGAGTGTGTCATTGATCACTCTGTGACGTGGAGACTCATCCCAGGATACAAGAGACCAAAAAGCTGCGTTACCAACTTCTTTAAAGACGCAAAACTTTGGGAGATTTCGACTGTACGTCTAATCATCTTCAATGTCTCAAGTTAGGTTTTCATCTTCCATCGTCCAATACCGATGGGTGATTTCATTGTGGCTATTACAATGTGATTGAAGTGATACTCTATCTATTAAGTTCAACCGCAATTGCAATCAAGATTTGCACAGTTACATATTTTCATAACCAACAAGACTCGCTTGACTTGAGAGTTCCAAAGATTGAACGTTTATATATGATATATCCATGGTAACACCATTTAACTAAAACCTTTACCAGTTTACAAGTATCTACTGTTACAAAAAACTTAACTATTATGAATTTACCAGTTTAACAAACGTGCTTGGTTTTGTCCTTGGACTTTGCTTTAAAGCTCGTCTTTTTGCGATTCTTGGACGCATTGCTCATCCCAATAGTAAGGAAACTTTAACCTCGCAGCAGTGTGTGGCATAAACCAGTCATCGTAGGTGAAGCTATTGAAAAACAAAATCAAATCTCGGTATGATTACTAGTAAAAGGACACAGTCACATACAATATCAATAAGCAAATTCTTGGAAAAAGATGATACATACACTTTAATAGGTGGCCGAGATATAATAACCAACACCTGCAGGTCCTCATGACCAGTGTTCTTGACCTGTAAGAACCGTAATAGATCGATGATTGTGAGCTAGTTTCATTTGATATCCCAAAAGTGTTTTCAGCAGAAGAAAATAAGCCATATTCCTCTGATTTGTAATTGTCTGTCATGTGACATATGACACACAGCACATCTAACACGCTACAGCAGTCATGAGCAAAATACTACGAGTTGCTCAAATTTGTTCGATGTAACTTTATGTAACATCTGTGCATACGAAATTGGATTGGTTATCATCAGCCTTTTACATGAAGTGTTTTTTTTTTGCATATAATCAAAGTTCCAATTAACAGAAACTCTAACAAACTTAGATTTCAAAGTCTTAACTTCAGACTCTAGGCAAGAGAAGAATCATCTAAAACGATGTTTAGAGGTAGAAGATTAGACCTGATGAGCATCATTGATGGGAATATGAAGTGTACTGTTAGCAAAGACAGGAAATTCAACTGGTTTCCCAGGGAAACTTCCATGTGTTTCAGCGAGATACAGAGTACCACTTCCCTTCAGGACAACGAAAACCTCTTCACAGGAGTGCCTGTGAATCGGTGTCTGTGAACCTGGAGCAAATGTTTGAAGCCAAATTTCAACCTGAAAACCCGAAATGGATCAGTGTTACTGTGATCAAAATTCCCATCGCCACAAAACCAACCATGAAAGCACAACACAACAAAAGGTTGGTTTAAGATTCATGAAACAAGGATAAGAAACGAGCAGATTACCAATGGACATAGATTGAAAACGGCATTGAACATTACCTCTTTCATTCCGTGCAATAGTGCTCCAGCGACAGTCATGTGCGAAAGACCTGGCCTTCCATAGTTATCCTGAGGAAGGTCACTAATATTCCTCACGATTGGCAAGCCTGGATTTACCACTCTCAAGAGTCAAAAACCAGTAACAGCATCAGAATTTCTAAGTATCTAAAGCTACAGATCGATGAAAATTGCAGCGAATCTGTATCATATCAGCAACTAAACTTCACTACCACGCATTCGGAAACACTACCACAAAGCAGATCAGATGGGATCGAAGGGAAAATTGGTACCGAGAAATGAGGCTTTTAGATCCTAATTTAGACTAAATCAATCGCAAGTTCACCACATTTACGCCCATTTGATTCTACCAGGACATCGAGAAAAACGATTTCAAACCTAGGTGTGACCTCAGATTCTATCATTTCAATGCAACTGATACAAAGATAAACAAGAGGAAATCTGCATTCAGAGCACAATATCCTAGTCGTAAATCGAAGCAATCTTATGGTGAGTAGGGGAGAAAAAAAAACGCGAGACTCACCATTGATCGGACAAGGAGCTCCTAGCGCAGTTTCAGAGATGTAGAGCAGAAAAAGCGCGACGGAGAAGACGGCGGTGACCGGAGATGACGAAGAGGAACGAACCGAAAGTACGATCATTTCTAAATGCTTCGTCGAACGATTTTCTTTTTCTCTTTAGAATGTCCCAGAACTGGAACTGTTAAAATCGATTTAAGATGCTTTTGAAATAGCCCCGTATCTTTTATCGTTTTCTATAGAAGTCCCACTACTGTTAAAATAATCAGCAATTACCACTAATCGATGGGTTGATGTGAACATTTAAGATAGTATAGGTTGATAATGGGAAATCAAAGATAATAGGGGGTAGAATGCTATTAAATTGGATAAAAAAAATTCGAGAGAGAGAGAGAGTGACATGTTGTGATGAGAGGATTCCTCTCCTGTGAAAAACCTTACCCACTCCTCTAAAACCTTCGTCTTCTCCGATAAATTTCCTTATTTCCGGTGAGATTTTCCCGTCAAATTCAGTCACACGCTTATGTATTTCTTCTTCGTCCTTTCAATTTCAGATTTTATGTCGTTTGCTTCTAATTAGGCTTATGTTATTTGTATCGTTGATGTCACTACCACTGAAAATGAGTGACGACTTTCTGGGAGAAATTGTTTGAATTTTAGTGTTTTCTGGGTAAAGATACACTACAGGTTTATGGATTACTCTGAATTGATATGATTTTCTCGTTAATTTTGTTCTTCCGTTTCTGCAGGTGCAAATTTCGGAAAGCATGAAGATTAGGTTCTGTAGCGGCTTCACGAAACCTGGGTTTTTGCTAGTTCACTTTGAGCCACCATCGTTTTTCTCCGTTGGATCTCGGCCACTCTCCGATTCCGCTTTTGGAAACTTGTGCAACCACAAGAAGAGACCTGGAATTGGTCTAACACTCCAATGCGCTATCGCAAATCGGAGGTTTTCTTCACGTCCTGTGGATTCACCGAGAAGGGAAAGGTCTCGTTCTTCTTCGGGACGGGATAAGGATAAGGATAAGGGGAGAGAATCTCAGTCTCTGTATAGTCGTCCTAGTTTGTTGGAGATGAACAAGGAGAAAGCTGCTAATCGTGCTAGGGTTTATGAGTTTCTGCGTGGGATTGGGATTGTTCCTGATGAGCTTGATGGCCTTGAGCTCCCTGTAACAGCTGATGTGATGAAGGAGCGTGTTGATTTTCTTCACAAGTTGGGACTTACCATTGAAGATATCAACAATTACCCTCTTGTTCTTGGTTGTAGCGTGAAGAAGAACATGGTTCCGGTTCTGGATTATCTCGGGAAACTAGGCGTGAGGAAGTCGACATTCACTGAGTTTCTTAGAAGATACCCGCAGGTTCTTCACGCGAGTGTTGTTATTGACCTTGCACCGGTGGTCAAGTATCTCCAAGGACTTGATATCAAACCGATCGATGTACCTCGGGTGCTTGAGAGGTATCCAGAGGTTTTAGGGTTTAAGCTGGAAGGGACTATGAGCACATCAGTGGCTTATTTGGTTGGTATAGGCGTAGCTAGGAGGGAGATTGGAGGTATTTTGACTCGATACCCGGAGATTTTGGGAATGCGGGTTGCTCGGATAATCAAGCCTTTCGTAGAGTATCTCGAGGGTCTTGGTATTCCAAAACTGGCTGTAGCTAGGTTGATCGAGAAGCGGCCTCACATTCTCGGGTTCGAATTGGATGATACGGTGAAACGAAACGTGCAAACCTTGCAAGATATCAATGTCAGAGAAACAGCTCTTCCTTCTATCATTGCACAGTATCCTGAAATCATAGGAATCGACCTGACACCTAAGCTTGAGACGCAAAGGAAGCTACTTTGTTCAGCTATTGATCTAAATCCTGAGGATCTCGGGCCTTTGATCGAGAGAATGCCTCAGTTCGTTAGCCTCAACGAGCCACCTATGTTGAAGCACATTGCTTTCCTTAAAGAGTGCGGATTTTCGATCGAGCAGACGAGGGAAATGGTGATCGGATGTCCTCAGGTTCTTGCGTTGAACCTCGGAATAATGAAACTCAGCTTTGAATACTTCCAGAAGGAAATGAGAAGACCTCTTCAAGATCTTGTGGAGTTCCCTGCGTTCTTTACCTATGGACTGGAGTCCACGGTAAGGCCGAGGCACAAGAAGATATTAAGGAAGGGAATCAAATGTTCATTGGCTTGGATGCTTAACTGTTCAGACGAGAAGTTCGAACAGAGAATGAGTTACGACACAATAGACATCGAGGAAGTAGAATCTGATCCATCCTCATTTGACATGAACACATTGATGCAACCAGAAAGAGAGGAACCTGATGATTCTGAGTACGAGGAAGACGAAGATGATGAAGACGAAGAGTTTGCGTAAACCGATCAAAACAAATGGATGCAGAAACAGGTCCAGGGGCGCATAATGCAGTGAAATGAGTCGAAGTAAAAGTTTGTGGCTTTGATGGAATCAATGGAGAATTCTTGCTTTGATTTCGAACAATCTCTATCGTTGTACTGATTCTTCCTTCATGTTGTTGTTGATAGAAGAACAATGTAGCAGAAGTCAGAAGAATGTATGACATCTTTTATAATGACCAAAATGCCCTCAGGGGCAAATCAGTAATATTGAAATTTTCAGCACCAACCCTCCTCTGTCACAAAAGAAAGAAGCTGACGATCAAATTTTGTTCGGCTCCTCCTTGTCCTAAGCCACACGCACTCCCTTTCTTCTCACAGTGCCTCTCTCTCTCTGCAACACTCTTATATATATATATATAATACTAATATTCTTCGATCCCTCTCTCTCATCGATTCTCTTCCGATCGTCTTTTTTCCCGCGGTTTCTCTTCCACCGCACGCCGTTTCCGGTCAGTTTCCCGTGCTTTTGTTTTTCGGTTGAATTACGATCGGAAGATTGATTTTTTTAATCCGGATTCGATGCAGTTCTTAAATTGCATCCCAATTGAGCTGCAAATGAATCAACTTTTAACGTTTGAGAATTCTGTGGTTCCGTGGGGAATTGGCGTTTGGTTTTCTTCTGGGATTTGATTAGTTTTTTGGGACTTTTGGCCGATTGTAATTGTGGTTTCTAGAAGTTTGCTTCTTGAATTCGGAATCGTCTCCGTATGTTTACATTATCTCGAAGCTTCTCCGATACATTCTTTGTTGTTTGTTGAAACTTTTCGTAGAGAGGAGAACGTTTTTGTGAACTCAATCGTTTTTTGTTTTGTTTTTGGTCATAATTCTCAGAAGATTAGCGCTTAATGGTTAAGAAGCAAGAAGAAATGAATGAGTGTGGTGGTCTCAATGGTGGAAATGGCAAAGTGGGAACTTCTTCAGTGTCACCACCACAAGAGAAAGGAAGGAAGAACAAGAGAAAGTTGGCTGATCCTTCTCAGCAAAACGCTGCTGCTTCTTCATTGACTGAATTCCCTCGATACGAGTTGCATTCACTGAAATTCCAAAACCCTTTGAGTGAAAACGACTCGACGAAAGCGGAAGAGTCTGATTCCCTAGGATGGGATGATCCGTTTGCATGTCAACTCGAAGAGCTGTTATCATCGAATTTGCTCAACCTCTTCCGCAGTGCAATGAATCAGATTGTGGATTGTGGGTATAGAGAGGATGTTGTTCTCAAAGCTATCTCGGGAAGTAGGCTCTACTGCGGCGGAAATGACCTCGTGGCGAACATTGTCAACGATACGTTGAGCTTTCTGAAGAATGGGAAAAAAGCTTCGGGTTTGAGAGACTATGTGTTTGAGGATTTACAACAGCTTGTTGCGTATACGTTGGTGGAGAAGATCAGTCTTGTTAGGGAGGTTAGGCCTTCACTTTCACCGGTTGAAGCAATGTGGAGGCTGTTGATGTGTGACTTGAATGTCTTGCAAGCATTTGAGGTGGAAGGAGATGGATTGGAGGGCTCCTCTTCAGCTGTCAATCCAAAGAAATCATCCGAGTCTCCAGGTGCTGAGAGCATTCCTCCAAAATCTAGTGACTCGGATAATCCGAAGCCGCAACCATCCAATACTCAAAGCAATCAGAGTGAGGCAGTCAAATTTGGGAATTTTCCAGACTCAAAATGTTCTCATGGTAACGGAGCAACTCCAGGGAAAGAGGTATTTTCTGTTACCAATGCTTCTGGTGAAGGCACTAAAACTACATCCCTGACTTCTGTTTCTGATGAAAAATTAGTATCTTGTCGAAAAGTCCGAAGCAAAAAAGATATGACAATGCTTCGGCAGAAGTCATGCGTGGAGAAGATTAGAAATTATAGCAAAGGTGGTGGATATAAGTCAGCAAAGTTCGCTTCAGTCGGTGGTTTCCTTGTGGAGAAAAGAAGCAAAGCGGCTAATGATTCCGCAAGAAATTCTTCATCAAAAACAACATCAGAGGCTGCAAAGGCTCCTCTGGCCGAGAGTAACGGTACCAAGTCAGATTCGCCTGCGAAGAGATGTGTTCTTGCTTTACCTGCTCTTAAGGCTCCAGCACCTTTACCTTCAGAAAAGAAGTCTGGTTCTGAGTCTGAAGAAAAGGCTTCTGTGTCTACAAAGCCAGCACCTGATTACTATGCTGGGATCCCGTATGATGCATCTCTGGGTATATACGTTCCCCGGAATAAGAGAGATGAGTTGATTCTAAAGCTAGCCCCCCGAATGAAAGATCTGCAGAATGAGTTGCAGGTTTGGACTGACTGGGCTAATCAGAAAGTAAAACAGGCTACTATTCGACTTCTTAAGGACCAACCAGAGCTTAAGGCGCTAAGGAAAGAGAAAGAAGAGGCAGAAGAGTTCAGGAAAGAGAAGCAGTTAATGGAAGAGAACACTAGGAAACGGCGGTCTGAGATGGAGTTTGCGTTGGATACAGCAACTGACCAGCTCGAAAAAGCTAGCAACGCAGTCCGCAGGCTCCAGCTGGAACAGGCGCTGTTAAAGAAAGAAAAGGAAGCTGCTAATTTAAGAGCTGCCGAAGCCGCTGAGAGCTGTGTAAAAGCAAAGGAGAGAGTGCAAAGATCGTTGAAGAAAATTCAGTCGTTTGAAGGGCAAAAGGTTTTGTTGCAGGAAGAGCTCAAGAGTCAAAGGAACAAGGTGGCAGAGCTGCAGCAAGAAGTTGCCAAGGCCAAAAATCGCCACAACCAAATTGAGGTCAGCTAAGAACACAAACTCTATTCAAGAGATAAACCATACTTGTTGATTAGAAATGATGTTTCTGATTGACAATGTCGTCGGTCCGAGAAACATTGTAGTTTTTAAGTGGCATAAGTTCAAGATAACTAATGAAACTAAGTTGCAGGCTACTTGGAAACAAGAAAAGGCAGCGAAGGGGAAGCTGGCTGCTCAAGCGGCTGCGTTAAGCAAAGAGAGAGAGAAAGTGGAAGAAGTTGGAAACGCAGAAGAAGTGAGGATCAAAACAAAAGCAGAGAACGATGTGAAATACTACACTGAGAACATCAAAAGACTCGAGATCGAAATCTCGAAGCTGAAACTCAAATCAGATTGCTTGAAGATAGCTGCATTGAAGAAAGGCATTGACGGAAGCAATGATGGTAACAAGAGCGGAATGACTCAGGCCACGACCGCAACAAAGGAGAACCTGATGTTGGCAGCAGCAAACGTGTGGGAGAATCATAACGGGACAGAGGCGAAAATCAAAAGGGAGAGGGAATGTGTGATGTGTTTGTCTGAAGAGATGAGTGTGATTTTCTTGCCTTGTGCTCATCAGGTTCTTTGCTCTAAATGCAATCAGCTTCATGAGAAGGAAGCAATGGAGGATTGTCCGTCTTGCCGGGCGAAAATCCAGAGGAGGATTCAGGCTCGTTTCGCTCGTGGGTAAAGCTCTTTAAAACATAATGGCAATGAAGGTTTTTGCTTTGGTTTTTCTATTTCTCTTTGGACTTGCTCTATTTACAGCAATGGCATTTAAAATTATACACACTACTTGTAAAGAGTGACTTTACATTTGCTCCTTTCTACATATCCCCTCAATAATAAATGGAAGAAGCTCTTTCGACTTTCTCTATCTCAATTTTTATCAACATTGTTGATAAATGATAACTTATTGACTACTTCAACTCAGAAACCAGAGAAGAATGTTTTCTGAGATTCTTTGAAATTTTCTTAAACAAACTATATACATACGTGCACGTTCTTTTGTAAGACTTGACTTTTCCTTTTGTCTAATTGCGTTATCTATCTCAGTTGTTGGTTGTAGGTCCCATATTTGTCTTCTGCTTGATATTAATTTTTGGTTTTTGTGATTTGTATATCATTGGATCTCATTACTTTCTCTCCTGCAGCAGAGTTTTTTTTTTTTTTTTTTTTTTTTTTTTTTTTTNCATTTTTCTGAGTGACTAGCATTGTCTCTATTGTTGGTTGTATGTCCCAAATCCAATTTACTAGAAAGAGCTCGATCGTTTGTTTGGTTTTTGTGTTTGTAGCTATATAATTTATTCTTTTTGTTTGAACTTTTCATTTTCTCTTTTTTTGAGAAAAAAGTTAATAATTTTTTTTGTTAAAGGAACAAAAAAAAAAAAAAAAAGTTAATAATTAACCTTGTTGTGAGTAATGAGAGAATGAGATGATCTTATTCATGACTAGAGAGCTC
>OVBJ01002357.1:0-18549 GCA_900406535.1 Noccaea bulbosa
GGTTGGGTTGGAGCAAACTTGACTCCAAAATGACAATAAAAGTGAAATATGAGGCTGGGTTGGAGATGCTCTTAGACGACCCACAAAATTACACATAAGCGTCGATACATTTATTCAGATATTCCTCTTTACTATTTATTTTATTTATAAGTCGGACTGGTAATGAAGAAAGAAACAGCTCATGGCAAATGATAAAGGTGCACTACAATTGCATGTACGATTAATTAAGATGGGAGATCAAGAGTAAACATGATGAAGATGATGATGATGATGATGGTAATGATGTATTGGTTCAAATAGAATGACCAGGAGAGAGGCCAAACTGGAGTTCCCAAAGCTCAAAGGAGCCATTAACAAAATCATAGTATCCTCCCTTCAAAGAAAGTGTTCCCTTCACAACTCTTTCTCTCACAAATGAATATGTCAATAGGTTTGTCAGTGACACATTCACTGCCTCCTGCAATGTTCATACATAATTATATTAGAAACATTGATATAACAAGAATGATGATATTCAACAAAAATATTTCGACATCAGTTACTAATAATTTTATTTTGAATATAAAACATATTTTTCATAGAATAAGTATACATACTCTTTCACATCGGCCACATTGGTCTTCAAATGCTGAACTTTCATTTTCTGCTAAAACCTTTGATTTTGCTGGCAAGCAGATTTTGACCCAGTCCTCTATAAAATCCCTACAATTTAAGTACACAGATGATCATAATTAACAAGAATTTTAATTTCCATCTGATTAATTTACAGAAAATGTTAGCTAACTTAAACATAAAAGTTATATAGCTGGTTGTCAAAAAAATAAATATATATATATATAGCTGAAACAAATTATACAATTATAAATGGGAAAAAAAAAAGTGATTACGTGGAGTTGTTTCCGTCAAGAGGAAATGACATAAGCCCCTTGATGCCACCACATGCACTGTGACCTATCACCACAATGTTCTCCACCTACATTCATAAATTTACTATAATCATCAATTTATACATTAATGCATACACACACGTTTGATATATATACACGCACATCACAAATTACATTCCCTCAGATATATATATATATATATATATGTATATACACTGTGTAAAATACACAAAAAATACACACTAGAAGGGCCCGGCCCAATATGACCCTTATATTTAACCCATTGCATATGATCTGGCCCTTTTGCATCCCCTAATCATGACATGACGCATTTGTGATTTGTATTCATTTTCCCCAAAATTAGCTACTTACAGTATGTAAGATATATACGATCAATATGAAAGAAAAAAACATGCGTTATATGAATCAAGCAATTTTCAGAAAATCAAGCAACCATCTTGAGTGAGATTGACCTTGAGATGCAAGACAGCATATTCAATGGCGGCTCCAACTCCTGCATACTTGACCTTCAATTATATATATAAAAAGATAATTAGAAAAGCCATGCTATGCCTTCAAAAGTCAAAGTCAAACACTCCGTTCTGAGGCAGAAGGTTCTTGAATTATTAGTAATGTAATTAAAGTGTCTTGCATGAGTATGAGGAAGTGTTACCTTGTCAAAAGGAGGAACCATATTAGCGATGTTACGAACTACGAAGGCATCTCCAGGATGAAAGTTTAGCACGTGTGATGGGCACACACGTGAGTCCGAACAAGCAAACACCATGTACTGCACCATTAATTCATAACATATGAGTGACCATGTAATATAAATTATATATATAATCCATCACATACATATAAATAAACAAATAAACTATACTGTCTTTTTATTTTCATCAATTGAACTTCTTCTTTCTTCTTTTGTTTTTTTACCTTTGGGCTTTGACCTTTGGCGAGCTCACCGTACAATGCAGGATTCGTTCTGCAGAAATCAAGATAAAATATTATTTAAGTTCACATTATGACTTGATTATATATTATATGGTACTAAAGCGTATATATTAATAAGAAGAATTTGTTAATTACTCGTATTTCTCCTTCTTGAAGGTGGCGAATCCTTGCTTAATTCTTTCGATGGGATCGAAAGATTTGCTGTCTGACGAAGAGACTTTCTGAAGTTCCGCCGTGAGCTGCTCCACCTTGGCTGCAGCCACCGTCTTCAGCTCATCCTTCTCACTGCCCGTATAATGTTATTACACGAAATATTAGGAAACTCTACCTAATAGGCAAATATAAAACAATAGTTTCATTGTTTTCCTGATTTTCCATTGGATGAAAAAATAAAAATAATCATATTCTAGTTTCTTATAAGCCTCCCATTTTACAATGTCTTCTGTCGGGTTTCACTTTTTCATTATCTTATATTTACTTACGTGAGAAGCTTCTTGAGAGCTTCGATAGCGTCTTCATATGTTTCGCTTCCCATGCCTTCTCAGGCTCTCAGTTATCTCTGCCTAGTCATTGACCCAAACAAGTTACATATAAGAAATGATCTTACCAGAGAAAGAAGAAAATAACAAAAATTTACATACGTGTTTTTTTTTTTTTTGTATTTGGGTGATGTTTCAAAAGACCAAATTTAAAATCAAAAATTAAGTTGTGTCAACCCTACAATTAAAATTTTTAATTTTATTTGCGCCATTATTACTACAAACATTAATTCCTCAAAACGTATACTATATACACATATGCGATGTATGTGAGAGATAAGAGAGATATGAATGTATTATATTTATACACCATATACCCAATTGGATGTGACTACAGATGCTGGTGCAGAAACGGGCCTCCGTTCGGGAAGAGGAAGACAAGAGACAGGCGATGGCGATGATGGAGGGACTAAGAGAAGGGTATTTATAATACATAGTATTAAGATAGTACTAATTAAGAAGAGTACAAAACATTGTAATAGTGTAAAGATTATAGGACGAGTAAATACTTCAGTAGTGTGTGGATGTATATGACAGATTGGTTGTTTAGAAGAAAGAAAATGGGCGGTAAAAAAAAAAAAAAATCTAGGGAGGCTTTTAGCTAGGTTCTAATGGATAAGGAAAGCGAAAGGTGAGGTGAATAGAAAAGTGTCTTTCTTTTCTTGTGGTGGATGAGGAAAGTTGTGGAATTTGCTTAGTTACATATCCAACTAATTTCTCATCATATATACCAATTAACCTTTGAAAGTAACAAAAGGACTGACAACTATAAGTCAGCTATAGCATGTCTAATGTCCCAGACAATACACACAAAATCAGTTCAATATTTGTTACGTACAACAGTGTGCCTTTAGATTATTATCCATCCAATCTTATAAACCATAACATGTCTCAAATGTTGTTATTTCATTCATCTGGTTGAAAGGAGACTATAATGGTATTCTTTTTTTTTTTTGTTAAAAGGCCTGACTATATTGGTCTTACCATATCGGAGTTGGAGTTACCGCACATATAATTTTATATAGCCGCTAAAGCCATTATCAAAAAATTGCATGGTTCCAAACCTAGCTAGGGAGATTATTGATCGAAAGTTGAAATTTAATCGGATAGAGAGAACACAAACCACAAAAACAAGTGGTGGCGATAAAGAAGGGATTGATGGGTGTGGGTTCACTATATAATACTACTAGAGGATAAGATCCTATCCACAAAACAAGGCTCCACTTTATATATTTCATTTTCTTGCCAACCTTATCTAAAATAAACACCATCACTTTGCGTTTGTAATTATTCTAACTGTTTGTGGCTTTAGAGGCAGATGAAAGAGCCGCCTCTGAGTCTGATGCATGAGCCAATTAGAGAAACTGCAACCCGAAAAGGAACAAATTTACAAAGCATGGAGGCTGGAGCAAGTAGAGCTTTACTAACTCAAAATTCTATGTTTCTTATGAACAAAAAGTGAACCAGATATATGAGAACAAGATATCTTTGTACAAATTTGTTTTGCAAACAAGAACTTATGATTGAAAGTAAGCTTCACTAGAGAAAGAGAAGGATTGAAAATTTAGCAGTTGAGATCTCTCTACATCTTATTATAAAACACATGCGATAAATTTCTCCCATATTTCCCGTCTTGTTGATAAATCGATTCAAACAAAAACATGGAATGCTTGACGAGCTTCTACTTGCTCTAGGGATGGGAGAGAGGAGAGATAAGAGAATGTCCATAAGGGTTTGATAATTGCTACTTATATGTATTGTGTTTGTGTGAGAGATGAAACTATGTCGACATTTTCATGCAACATGTCAACATGCTCCTAACAATATTATGTCAGACAAAAAAACTATGAAAACGAAGCCAGGCGCAAAGTCTTGTCTATATTTACTTGCTTTCTTGCAGGATAAGCGCACAAAAAGAAAGAATTTCACGAGAATTTAAGAATAAGGGAGGAAACTGCCTTGTTAAAATGTTTGCATTCCAGAAAGATGGTTCCGAGTTGAGTCGTCGGCGAGAGATCCATTAACCGGATATTTCCTGAAGAAACACCATACTTGATACTAGAGATCAGAGTGAGATTTATAAAATGTCAAAGCTATGGAGGAGGCGGGATCAGTTTCGCGCTTGAACTCCGGGAAAAAAAAAACTGTTCAAAAAAAAACAAGCTGTCGACGTGGCTTCACGTGGGTCCCGCTTTCTCGTGGATGTATACGTAACCTCTATTTCTTCGAATGTATAACACGTGGCATAACGCTTCAGCGGGAAAAAAATATTATATTCAATACTGTATTTCGCTATTTCGAATTTACATGGCCCGAATAGAAAACAAACAAAAAAATGAAACAGGGAGCTATTTGTAATTTTTCACTAGTTTAAGCAACAAATTTCGTTAATAACGGAATCTGCTCATTCCGGCGAAAACGCCGATCAAGTCTTGCCTGTAAGGTAAGTAAGACTTTCTTCTCTTATCCACTTCAGGCTTATACAACGCTGCTGTATTCTTCCCTTTCACTACCGGCGATCCATTTTCGCTCGGCGTGATCGAGGACCCGCTGCCGCCGCCGTCACTGTGGCTTCTTCTTAGAAGATCCTTGAAACGGCACCGTTTTGGTGAGCTCGAGGTCGAAACGCCTCCGTGGCTGTGGCATCTCCTCAGTAGATCCTTAAAACGGGACAGTGTCGGTGCACTCGAAGATTTACTCGTCTTCGACTTATCACCTCTCGCCGGAGACCTGATCGGGCTCCAGAAACAGAAGTACCTGCTGGGGGAGAGGTTATCAAAATCGTCAGACTCCGACGATGAATGCGACTGCGACGGCGAAGATAGAGATTGGTCAATGGTCCATCCGCCATAGAAAAGACTTTTCGAGGTTACGTGGTCGGCTGCCACGTCATCGTCGTCGGATGAGCGCTTTAAAGTAGTCATAGTCGTCGGGAAATGGAAGAAGCTCTCTTCGCGTAACGGTGATGTTTCGAACTCGAATTCTGTGTCGTCGTCGCCGTCAACTTTAACGGAATAATAACTCTGGGACTCACGGTCAACTCTAATGGCGGCTTCGACGATGTCACCGTCACCGGAGACGTAGAAACTGAAGCTGGGACTAAACGACACCGTAGAAGAAAAATCCTGCATTGTGGTTTGCTCTTCGCTATCTGTAATAAAAATTGTCTTCTTGACTCTGTTCATACACTTTTGACTTGCTCTCTGTGTGTGTGTGTGTGTGTATATATATCAATATATGTGAATGTGCTTGCGTATGTGTGTGCGTATAGAAGTGAATGAATTGGCTTACTTGCGCATCAAGAGGAGGCGGCTTTGATCGACAAGAAACGTGATCTATTTCTTTGTCTTTGTTTAAGGAGTATGAATATAATTATCGAGATTTGTTGGAAGTGTTGCGTCAAAGCTGACGATTTACGGGAAAAGGGGCATTTTTAAGAAACAAGAATACATCTGAATTAAATGAATATCAGAACAAGAACAACAAATTGTAGCGGAATGTAGCTGAAGAAATGAACTGCATGATCTTATTTTTTTTTTTTTTTTTTTTTTTTTCCNTTTGTAATTTTGTTTCATTCAAGTCGTTTATTGTTCATGTTTAAGTTTGACTATTACCACCATTCATATTAGTGTAAATGGCTTGAAAAATCGCGGTTAAAAAAATGACATGCATATAGGTCTATTTTAACTTTTTAATAATTTTTCAAAATTCAGATAGATCCCTCAAACTTTTCAAAATTTTCGGTCATTATAATGCTAAAAACTATAATTAAACCTTCAAATTATGTTATTGCTACATTTTAGATGGATTACGCTTTTGGTTGAACAGAAAGTCAAAAATTATGGATTAAACTTTAAATTTGATCCTTCGTTCATTTAGATGCTAGCCTATAAACATGTTTATGATTGAAAGAAACTTCAGATTATGCTATTGCGCTACGTTTTTTTATATCGATGCTTGGGTCCAAAAATCTTATTATGAATAAAATACGCTAGTTTTATCAAATTTCGAAATCACAACTACTGTACTTTGCAAATACACTAAATTAAAATTATATTTCTAATGAACCCTCCAGACTATTATCAATATCAACTATGTTATGCACTCTAGTCTTGTGTTGATCCAACTTGGACATAAAAACATGCACAAACATTTATTAGTCCACTTGTTAATATTCATTTCTTCAAACAGCAACATAATTGAACATTATATTGGCATGTTCTCAAACACATACATCCTTTTGTTTACGTATTGAGATATTTTGTTGCAAAGAAAAACTTCAAAATATTTAAATACGTTAACGGCCTTTTACAAAAATAAATATGTTAAAGCATATAGTATTGTTCTCCATGTTATAATTTCCTAAGCACATGCGGAGAAAGACAACAGGAAACTGTTATCAACTTCTTCTTTTTTTTTTCAACTGTAATAGAGTTTTATTTTGTCAACATCAAGTGTGAGTTGTAATAAAGTAATCATCTGACTATAAGTATAATTATCTTTCCGCTAATTGGCATATTTGCGAGTATAATTCTACTTTATACTTGACTTTTTCTGCGAATATAATTTTATTATTTTCATTATTCACCAAAACAATATTTTCCTTTGTAGCAAAAATGAACTAATGATTGTGAAAAGCAGAACTTCCACCCAATCAAGAAGCGGGGTTGACCCCAGTAACACCACCCGGTCCACCCTTGTGAAGCAATCATCTTTTCGCCAGCCGGACAAGTTCTTTTCTTCTGCTTAATTTAGAATATCGGTACGGTATTCAGCGATAACGATAAACAGAACTGTAACCGGAAGTTCGGTTCAGTACTCATCACTCACAACAAAATAACAATTCAAGTTTTACAATTAATCTAAAGTAAAAGTTTCAATTATATTGCATTTTTTTCGGTAATATTCGATCTTCTAATCCATTATCTCGTATTTATCATTATACTTTTATTAGTATAAACTGTAAAAATATAAAACTGTCAAGATTATCTATTGCTCTATTGCTAATGTCCAAGACAATTAACTTATGAGAAAATGATTTAATTTTATTTTAGATTATATACGACATATAAATTGAATGCAGAAACACTATACAATTTTACTGTATATTGTAGCTGCTTAAAATGTAAAGTGATTATCTTTAAATTGAATATGAGTTATTAACTTATTATCACAGTTGTTGTTACTTAGGGGGTGATTGGTAAGGGCTGTAGATGCTCTACACAGCCAAAAATATATTTTACAGCCATATATTATACACCAATCATGCTTTATATTCAAAAATAAAAGGTACAGCCAAAAAATTGAAAAAAAGAAATAAACTAACTCTGAAAATCAATTTTTATAGAGCAAATTATTTAGTGCTTTGAGAATTCTCTCTCTTCTCTTTCATTTTATTCTTTTCTACAACAATTTTTTTTCTATATCCAAACTTTTCTGTTTTAATGATACATATCTAATATTTAATGATACAATATATATACTAAAAATTCTACAGCACTAAAATCTACGGCCACAGCAAAAAAACATACAGCCTAAAACTTACAACAAAAAAATCCAAATTTACAGCCACAACCAATCAGCCCCTTAATAACAAAAATTTCTTTAATAAAAAATAATATTTATTCTTGTGTAATTTTTCATCAATTTTAGAATTTCAAAACATCCTATTTTGTTTCTAGAAAAAATATATCATTACACAAATTGTGTCCTGGTGGGGATTACTTTCCAGTTCTCATGCGAAACTAATCCAATCTAATCCAACTAATTCTGTGATTTGGTAAATCCAAGCCAGAATCGGTACACAATTTAACCAGTAAACTTGGTTATTGATACTGACACGGTTAAACCGTTTCTCGTAGCTCTCCCCTCGAGATTCTTTCTGCTAAGCGAAAACCAGACGACAGAAAAGCTACACAACAAGAGGAGAGAACTCGACGACGAAGACGAGAAAGCGAGATTCTAACGTATCTCGTGCTTCGAATTCAAATAATTTGTTCTCCTTAGCGGATCGATCGCAGATTATCAAGCTCCGCCGCCTCTGCCGCAATCGACGGCGGTGTCTACGTTTCTTTCGTTTGTGCGTAATAGAAGGAGCAGCAGCAGAAGAAGTCAGCTTCAGTAACGCCTCCTTTAATTTGACTTGAGGTCAGCGTTGTTTCTTCCCCAGATTTGTATTTTTTTTTTTTCATTTCGAATTTCATTTTGGTAATGGTAGGATTGTCGGAAGAGTTTCAGATTTCTTTTCTCTTCCTTCTAATTTCTACGTAGTTTATTTTTCCATGATTCTTTTTTTTTTAATCATTTTCTCAAATCTGATTGAGAGATATCAGATATGGTGATGATCAATTGTGTGGTGTATAAAACTTTTGAGATGAAATCTGAATGCGCCTTTGTAAAATTTGGTGTCCATAGGCTTTTGAGTTGTTCTTTCGAATCGCATTCTCGTTTTATTCTAGAACTTGAAAAACAGCTCTCTTACTTGGTCAACTGTTTATAAATTGTTTGATTTGGCCGATGAGCATTATGCTGGACATAATTGTCCCTTTGCAGGATTTAGGGAAGTTTTGATGTTTCTGAGTTAGAAGTTTTAGGAATTCGGATTCTGCTCTGTTATCAATTTGAAATGACATGGAAACATGTTCTTCGTTTTTGACTGGAATTGCTCTTTTCCGCAGATAAATATTTTGGTGATATGGCGTTGATGATATCTCCGCATTTACTCTGCTTTGAAGGAAAGTAAAATGGTGGCGAATTGGAAGAAACCACACAGAGATTGATGCGCTCTTCACTCGACCGCTATTGTAAATTTTTTGGTACTTACGGGGTCAAAGGTGTATAGCATATGCTTTAAGAAGATTATATAAAAAAAAAATATAGTGATGGAGTCGGGTTCAGAGAAAAAATTTCCTCTCAGTGCAAAAGACTACAAGTTATGTGAAGAAATTGGTGATGGTGTTAGTGCGACTGTGCACAGAGCTTTGTGCATACCGCTTAGTGAGGTAGTTGCTATCAAGGTTCTTGATCTAGAAAAGTGCAACAACGATCTGGTAGGCACTCTAATTCATTCTTGCTCTGAAAATATGAAAGAACGGCTTGCTTATTCCCAGTTTCTAGGTGTCTTTGCCAGTGTACTTTTTTCTGATATTACCTATCGAAGACAGGATTTAGCCTTCTCTCTTCTTTTTGTTTGTTTGTTTGAATGTGTCATGCCTTAATAAGCTTACGCTAGTTATAAGGAAAGATGCTGTTGTGAACACTGTGGAACTCTCGTCTCTGTTATTCCGAGTGAATAGAAATTGACTTGCTTGTAGGATGGGATCCGGAGAGAGGTGCAAACAATGAGTCTGATCAACCATCCAAATGTGTTACAAGCTCATTGCTCATTTACAGCTGGGCACCAGCTGTGGGTTGTGATGCCTTACATGGCTGGAGGATCCTGTCTCCATATCATAAAGTCTTCTTATCAAGATGGTTTTGAAGAACCTGTTATTGCTACTTTACTCCGTGAGACCCTGAAAGCTCTCGTATACCTTCATGCTCATGGACATATCCATAGGGATGTCAAGGTATATGGTTGCATTATTTCCCTTTAGTGTAGTTTTTTCCTCAATTATCTCTGGATGAAGGTTGTTTTGGTTTAGTGTGCCTCCTCTATTGAGTGGTGAGAATGTGTTATCGGTTTTATCAATACACGTCTTCCTTTGCAGGCTGGAAATATTTTATTGGATTCCAATGGTGCCGTTAAGTTAGCAGACTTTGGAGTATCAGCGTGCATGTTTGATACGGGAGATAGACAACGTTCCAGAAATACATTCGTTGGGACTCCATGCTGGTATTTTTTTCAACTTTAGTAATGCCATGTTCTGTGGGTATCTAAGGAATTACTTATGCATCTTAGACGTAATTTCCAATTCATGTTTGTTTCTGCATAGGATGGCTCCTGAAGTCATGCAACAGCTACATGGATATGATTTCAAGTAAGTTTAATTATCTGTTAAGTCTAAACTCTGCATTTACGCTAAAACATTCCGTCCCTACCATATTACTCAGGAGTTTTTTCTTTTACATTTCCCTGTCACAGAGCAGATGTATGGTCATTTGGAATAACGGCACTTGAACTGGCACATGGTCATGCTCCATTTTCCAAGTATCCGCCAATGAAAGTATAGTTATGATGATGCCATTCGATTTTTGTACTGATTTTCACTGCTCTCTGGTACTCAGTTTGTGTATTTTCTTTTTACTGGTAATCATCGGTAGGTGTTGCTGATGACCTTACAGAATGCACCTCCCGGACTTGACTACGAGAGAGACAAACGATTCTCAAAAGTGCGTGAGTGGCCACAGTTTGTTTGTAACAGCGTAGCTTCCTGTGTTTTCTTCCCACCTTAATGATTGCTTTGGCTTAACAGGCCTTCAAGGAAATGGTGGGTACATGCCTGGTGAAGGACCCAAAGAAGCGTCCAACTTCAGAAAAGCTTTTAAAGCACCCTTTCTTCAAACAAGCACGTCCACCTGATTACCTTGTTCGAACAATTCTAAATGGTCTTCCTCCATTAGGTGAACGCTATAGAACGATAAAGGTCTCTGGCCCATCCTTTAAACTTATTCTGTCTCTTGCTGGGAAGGAATCTGCTGGAAAAGCTTGATTGATATGTGAATTCTTTCTTTCAGTCAAAGGAAGCTGATCTTCTAATGCAAAACAAATCTGAATACGAAGCACACTTATCACAGGCAAGGATTAGGAAACCACCCTTCTGTTTGACATTATTCTACAAAATGTCTTTTACGCCTCTAATTTTTAGCCTGAGAATATGCAAGAAGCATTTTGAAGCATTTTCTGGTCGTTGAGTTTGATTGATGTCCTGTTTCTATGCAGCAAGAATACATAAGGGGAATAAGCGCTTGGAATTTCAATCTCGAGGACCTAAAGAATCAGGCTGCTCTTGTAAGTTAGTAGTTTTCTAGTTTAGCTAATTACACAGGGCAGGGGGCTAATTTTGCTGGCCTTGTAGATTTCGGATGATGATAGTTCACACGCGGAAGAGCCCGAGTTCAACAGAAAGCAATGTGAAAGACAGGATGAACCTGCTCTTTCCCCTGAAAGGGATAGCAGCTCAGCTACAGCTCCCAGTCAAGATGTATTTATTTGAAACGATTCTCTATACTCTTATCTAACTGCTTTTGGGAATCGAAATAAAGTTTTTTATAGTGTTAACTCAACTCAACTCAGCATGTCTTTCTTTGTTTTCTTCTGCTTTTCAGGAGGAACTGAACGATATTCATGATTTAGAGAGTTCTTTCGCCTCGTTTCCAATAAAACCTCTTCAAGCCCTCAAGTACATCTCAATCGCTGAAATTACTTTTCTAGCTCTTATAGATCAGTATTTTATTAAATCCAACTCTAAAAGCACTGTAACACATGATGGTTCCATTGAGTAGTAGACGTATCCCTTCTGTATAGTATTGTGAAGCTATGATGTTTTTGAAAATTTGACGAAGGATTGAACTTTGTTCTACCTGTACTATGATGCAGAGGCTGCTTTGATATAGGTGAGGACGAGGAAAATGCAACTACTCCTGATTGGAAGGATGCAAACTTAGTGAATTCTGGACAGCAGCTTTTAACAAAGGCTTCTATTGGATCTCTGGCGCATACCACGAAAGAAGATGACACTGCAGCACAAAACTCTTCTTTACCACGTCATGCCATTTCCGAACAGAAAAAACATTTGAGCGGTTCAGTTATACCAGAGAGTACTGTCTCTCCAAAAAGAATGAATTCCGATGCTGAGAGGTTAGCATCCTGAAAACTTAATTTTTAGCGTGTAAACCTACCTTGACATGCTTTATTGACTTTAGAGCTCTTATTATGTACTTGAATGATGAGTTGTTTTTAAAGCCCACTTGACTTACTTCTGCAGGGAGTTTCAACAGCGTAGATATCAGACAGAGCGGAGCTACAGCGGATCGTTGTACCGCACCAAGAGAGATTCCGGTAATTAACCTCTCACCGCTCATCATTAGTCTACATGTAATTCTTGTAGAGCCTTCAATTCCAATATGATTCGATGCAGTGGACGAAACGTCAGAAGCCCCTCATGTAGAGCACAAGGGTCGGTTTAAGGTCACATCAGCAGATCTGAGTCCCAAGGTATAACAAGTACCGTTGTCTGTAAACTTCTTATGCTCAAAGAGCAGTATGTGGAATAGTTAATTTTTCTTTATAAAAACTGAGGATGTGTTTGGGTTTTTGGTATGACTAGGGATCTACAAACACTACATTCACACCGTTTGGTGGTGGTTCGAGCAGCCCGAGCTCCCTCAATGCTACGACCGCCACAATCCTCCCATCAATCCAGTCGATTTTGCAGCAAAACGCCATGCAACGGGTAAATTTTAAAACCACAAGGGAAATAATTTTACAGTCCTTCGTTAAATATCCTTCTCTTGGCAGGAAGAGATCTTAAGACTAATCAAATACGTGGAGCAAACCTCTGGTACTGTAATCCTCTTTATCTATTGATTGATTTTTTTTTTTTTTTTTTTAAAGACTTATATATCCTTTNGAATTCAACATCAAATGTTCTGAGTTTGTTTTTGTCTTATTCCATAGTCAAGCAACCTGGATCACCCGAGACAAGCATCGATGAGCTATTGCAGGTAAAAGAAGAATGAACAAAAAAAGGAATACGTTTTCTTGTCTATCATAAAATCAGATCATATTCATATCTACTAAATTGAACTTGACATCATCTATTATGTAGACGCCTCCTGCAACGCTGCGAGAGAGAGAACTTCAGTCTCAAGTCATGCTACTGCAACAAAGGTACATAAATATCCATCTCTTTCTTTCACTAAGACCCTGATTGATTAAAAGATGAAATGTCTCGAAATGTGCGAACCAACGTGACCAAAGCTGAAACGTCAACATTGAGTTATTTATTTACTTTTCACTCTTTGATGTAAAAGCTTTTGGAGCTTAACAGAAGAACTAAAGAAACAGAAGCAGAAAAACGGGCAGGTTTGACTTTTCTCACATTTCCTACATTGAATTATATAATATGAGATCATGATTTAACTTCATTCACTATCAATTGGTTTTGAGATAGAATTAACTTTAGTTATTGGCAATTAAGTTTTGAGACAAGTCTATAACAAACCCTTACATTTCCATGGTATGCAATATATGCGCGCTAAAATGAAAATCTTATTCTGATCGTCTGCAGTTAGAGAATCAGCTAAACGCATTAACACACAGAAACGATTGAGTCTCATAAAGTTAATCGAGACAACAAATCACAAGCTCAGAGGTGAAACTGGGGATCTTGAGTAAAAAAAACCAAATTCCCTTTCAAGGCAGAGAAGAAAAGAGAGATTTGTGTTTCATATATATATTTATTTATTGGGTGTAATTTATTGTCAGGTTTTTATATTCTGTGTCAACTACTACAATGTTTGACTTCGTTTTGTGGGGTTTTGCCACTCTGTCCTTTGGTCACCTATGTGTGGTTTATGATTTGATTTGCTATATTACAGCGTTTGTATTTGCCTTTTCTTCTTTTGTTAAATGAAAACAAAATACTATTATTTGTGACAAAAATATAAGTGGAAAAAAAGAAAATACTTAACATAACTGTTATCTGAAAACAAGGTTATTTATATCGTTGGATTACCAAACTAATTGTGAAAACAAATTAGCAGAACTCGTTGCTATTTGCTAATAATATCAACCAAGAACAAAAACATAAAAGATCTTTTTCGTTATCCTTTCAATGGTTAACATATGTATATTACCAAAGGCGGTTCTCGATCACAGCCGCTACTATTTGCTTCAACGTCTCCTACAAAATCAAACACACAACCTCTAAGTTACCACCATTGGTTTTTTTGGCAGACTTTTCCAGAATCGAAATAATCGTTTCCAAGAAAAACGTTAAGTACCGAAGAATGATCTTTGAGACCAAGTGAGAGAACCAGAGGCTTCGAGGGAACATAAGAACTGGGCAAAATAAAAAAAGAGATCGTATCATTATAACACACTTTTTGTTGTCTTCCATTTTAATCAGACAACATAAAAAGAATGGAGGAAAATGAGCAATAATCAAGAATTGAAGGTGGGAGAGACCTTATGTGTTCAATGAGTCTTCGAGCAGTCGCTATCAGCATTGGCTTCAAGAAACATAGTGGGCAAATTTTTTAGTAAGATTTTGGATAGGTATTAGCTATATAAACCATGATAAGATAAAAGAGTTTCACCTCATCTCGCTTTCCGAAAATCACCGAGACACTAAATGTTGGTTCAACAGACATCCCTTCTTCCTTCCTGTCAACAAACAAACAGCCAATTCGAAACATATGTTACTCAGATGTTCACAATCGATATCAGACTTATCGACAAAATTAGAGACTGAACAAAATCAAGAAAAAACTCAATTTCATTCTCTCAAGACACCCTTATAAGCATGAACAATAACTAAAAACATCACAGACCTTGCGTGCAATATAGTTCCCATGGCTCCAATCTGCGTTGCTATGACCTGAAACAAAGTTATGCTGAGATTCAGAGAAAACAAAACTATGACTTCAAAGATCAAACGAAGTTAGCTCCTTACACACAGAAAGAAACACTCACAAGGATATGATCTTCATAGCTGCAGATCACAATCTCTGTCTTGTTTCCCTTTCAGAACAAAATTTAAACAAACACTGCAAATTACTCCATCTATTAAAATGGTCTTAAAATAACAAAAATCAATTCGAATGAAAATAGAGAACCTAATAAAATTCAACAGATTCACTATCAAAATAACAAAATAAAAACAGAGTAGACATTATTTGAACGAAGAAACGATCTTCGCATAAGAATCGACCAAAATCAATCGACTGTATTAGATTTACAAATTACCTTACTTTCTAATGAGACCTTTCTGTGTCGCACCGGAAAATTAGCGTCCAAGCTCTCCATTATCAGTCTTTACGATACAACTCTCTTTTATGCTTCTTCTTCTTCTTCCTCCTTACACTATGTTGTTTGCCTCCGAGTCTCCGTCTCCGACGACAAGAAGCGTTAACACGTTCGTCTCCGGCCGAACACGACATCGTTTGGATAAAAGCTCAGAATTTTTTAAGCCCTAGTAAATAAGTCCACTAACGATTGATAAAAAGCCCATTAATAAAACTCCTTTTTCCTCAATTAGAAAAAAAAGTTTGTTTGCCGTTAAATTGATTTTTTAGTTCGACGACTTCTTCGCCTATCACCTGACCAATGGACCCAGCCGACAAAAATAAATTAAATTTTTAGGACAAATTTACGACTTTGTAATCAATTATAGTGAAATTCTTAAAATGATAATCATATTTAATCATGCGACAACATGAAACGATGGAGACCAAACGAATTATTAAATTTTGGTCATACCTTTTCTCTTGAGAAACCGGACCGAACCAACCGGGTGACTCTGGCCATCAAAACTAACTACCCACTGAGTTTTGTTGTTGTTTTACTCATAATGTGCCAACGAGAAACTTCCACGTAAGCACAGTTAATTTACTTTCAAAACAAGCCCGTTATTTTAGTGACACGGCATCAACTAACCATACCTCAATTTCGTTCAGTAATGTGAAAAACAGAAATCCCGTGCGTGCCTACTCGTCATTCAACACGTGTTTGTCAAACTAACAAAAATCTAAGCCATTTAAGCCGAGCCTTTTAATTCGATCTCGATTGCCACATCACTTTTTTCTTCCTTAAGAAAATTTAATAACTTTCCACATAAATGAATAATACCCACAATTAAATATTTTTACTTCAAATCTGAGGATATATAACGTCACAGCTTCCTCCACTCATGGGCGGAAGTGCTCTCTTGGACAAGGAAAGTTGTTGCACAAGCTGCGGTTTCACATGTTTGGAGGCAGAGAAACAACGTCATCCACAACGCTCAGTCGATTCCTTCACAAGTTATTATCACTTTGAGAAGAAATCCGTAACATCATCACTTTGAGAAGACACCTGTAGCGCTTCCAGAATCTTTTTTTTTTTTTCCGCCAAGATACACTATTAGTAGGTAGTACTAGGTAGTACTCTTTTGTAAGGCCTCCACTTTCATTTTCTAATGATTTTAACATTCGTAGACAAAAAAAAAACATAGTTTTGGATCCAGCTTTCTTAATGATATTAATAAAATACAATTATAAACCATAGTTTCAAAATTGATAAATAACCTTACTCTTATAACAAATGTTCCTTTATCCTTTTACAAAATTCCAGAGTTAGGTTAGGTTGCGTTTTTTAATAAATTTGATAGATGTCGTGGTTTAAAAACTTTACATTTAAATTTATTTTTATAACAAATGAGTATCCGTTTTATTGCTTATTTATAATTAATGTTTCTAATCATTCAAAAGTATTGCCGATTAAGAGTTTATAACCACGTTAAAAAATATATCTATTTAGTGGTGTAACGCATGAGATATAATTTTTGGGTAAGCTCATATTTGAACATATATGACTTAGAGATGTACATTTTTTCGGTAACTCTATATATTAAATTAGAGATTTGACCCCCCAAAAAAACATTTTGACTAAAGATGTGACAAAGCTCAAATAAAAACAAATGCCATAATGTTTGACCATTGTTTGATCTGAATTGTAACTTCGTGGTCATAGATAAAAGTTGGCCCAAAAGTAGAATTGCAAAAAAACTGACCACTCTGCATTTTCAAAAAACAAAATCCCCATTCGTTAACTGTAAATAGCTTAAGATACAGTCGATATAGTAATGCATGATTATTATCAAATGTTTAGATTGTGTTTGTACTTAGTACAGTATAATTAAATTATGATAAAAACGATTTTATCATATTGTGGATAATCTTAAGAATATCTCAAATTTATCATTTATATCAATTACTATTGTCTATGAATAACTGGTATTAGGTTTGCCTAATATGTCATCCAATAACAATTAATTTTTCTTATAATAATGGTGAAAGAAACTTATCGCGGAATAGCTTTAATGATTTCCCAAGCAGTAGATTTTGCCTTTTTCTCTTTGGACTTTGGCCTTACGAGACATTCTAAGCGAGAGCAATATATTATACCTTTTTAATTAAAACAAGTAGCAGCCCACAATAAAGTAATAAGAGTTGATGACAATGTGTTGCACGATTAATTCACTTGTGTTAAAAAATAAGACTCATACGGTTTAAAACATGAGAGTTCTGTAAGTTTTGCCAATTTTTTCCAAAGAAAATTATTGTATTTTGGTTCACTTTTTACTTGTTTAATTAGTTTTAAGTTTTAACAGTAACACAAGAGTTGGTGAAAATTTGTTTCATCGTTGATTCGCTTGTATTTAAAAACTTGTATTTAAAGTGATAAAAAGTATAATAAACTAAAGTTGTATTTTTACGTTTTATCTCAGAATCTTATATATAATAGCAGTTCATTCGGATGATAATTTTTTTTTTTTTACATTTTTATTGTATCTTGGTTGACGAACATTTAGTTAAATTATATTCTTTGTCTAAATCCAATTATTATCATGAACTAATTTGACCTTAAATCTTAATGATGGGGTTGGGGAGAAACCAAAGTAGATGCAAAATAGCCAGCCAGTCATGTAGCACGGCAACTCAATTTTAATTTAAAGCCACTACCACTAAATTAATCTAGTTTAATTTAACGGTGTTTTTGGTTTTTTTCTTTTCATTGTAACGTATTTGACTCTATAGTTTATAATGCTAATAGTTGACAAAAAAAAAAACAAAGTTAGAATATTTTCTTTTCCAGCTTCTATTACAATTAGCCCATAAGTATATCGTGTTTGCATGGCGATAAAAGAAAGTATCGCGTTTGCACCTTTCCATATTATCTTTGATAAAGGGTTTTCTTATATTAGCTTGAAAGTTAAAGAAAGACTTACAAAGAAGCCAAATAGAACCAGACCTGTTCTAAAGAGTATCAGTAACCAGGAAAGGGAAAGATGATGACTAATACACGATCAATATAGAATAAGAGAGAGATTGGGTACACTGAGTACACAGTGTCAAAGGGATCCATTTTGCGTCCAAAGTTGTAAAATTGAAGCACCTTTGCTTGACCCAAAATAAACGAGAGCTCGACCCTTGTCGGCGAGAGTGGAGAGGATGATTTTCAGCAC
>OVBJ01002358.1:6240-18548 GCA_900406535.1 Noccaea bulbosa
AGTGAGCGGAACAAGGGTAGCAACCAGTTTGAGAAGAGGGGTTTTCTTCCCGGGTGTTTATGTTCTTCTCCGTATGTGTTTCGGTCATGTGTTGTGGTGTGCTTCTCTGTCTGGTTCGCGCTCCATCATAGATGACGGCGGTTTCAGGTAAGTTCGGATGGTTCTTCTGAAGGTCAATTTCACAATGTCATCTGCTCCGGCTGTGTTTGAAGGTTTTACTTGCTAATTGCTTTTATCTTTTGAAGTTTTAGTCTCGGGGTTGGGAGGTTGTTTCTAGCTGTAGTTTGTCTCCCTTTATGGGCTTTGTCTCCGGGGTTTATCCTTCTTTCCTCGGCTTTGTTTCTGGGGTATTAATCTTCTGCCGCCGGCAAATATGGTTTTTCTGGTGTAGTCTGGTTGGTGTGTAACACCATGTAACACCATGTAACAATACTTTTCTAATAAAATTTCAGATGACAAAAAAAAAAGATCCGTGCATTGGGGTTTAAAACCTTATATTTATTTGCCATTTTTATAATGTTTATAGGTTTTTCTTCTATCCAACTACTTTATCCTTTTTTTTTGGCCTTCTTGTTTTTTTTTTTTTTTTTTCCTATAGCAAATATAATTATTCTTTCTTGCATTTTTTTCTATTTCTCTTTATCAATTTTTTTTAATATATATCAATATGACACATATCATGATCTAATTTTAAATTTTAGAAAAAACAATTCTTTTGAAAATGTTTATGTATACTAATAAGATAATTGGTTTTAAATTTTTTTATGTAGACACCCTTACAAGCTACATAAAAAAACATTTAAAATTAAAAAATCCATCCTTATATCCTCAGCTTTAACATTTTTATATAAGATAGATTATTTTTTTAATAAGGAAAGAAATCTGAGTCTGTCATTACTCACTCTATACATCCTGTCACAATCCATTTATGTTAACCCTTTTTTTTTTTTTTTTGTCTTTATCCATATTTGATTTGTCATTTGTAACGTTTTGAGAGTGAATATTCATTCCTACGTTGTTGACAGAGGAGCGTCAAAACCCTAAAGCCTCTATACTTTAAATACACTTTGTTTCCGCCCACATTTCTGTAGCCGCTTGCTCAGTGACACTGATCAGTATATCTACACTAAGCTCAGGAGGGAAAGTGGTGACCTCGTCCGCAGCCATGGAGACACCACTGTATTTGAAGAGAAATATACCTCCACCTCCCCCGTTGAATCTCGGAATCATTCCGGTAGCGATTCAACCCGACGATGATCTCAGTTTCAGTGACTTATTTCACGAATTATGCTTCGGAGTCAACGGTTTCGCTGTTGTCTCCAGGAAGGGTAAGAGGAACTATAGGTATGTGTGTTTCGCTGGCAGCTCAAACAAGGTACGTATTGTTGCTTCCCCTTTGATTCCTTGTAAGTGATTATGATATGGGTTTGAAAATCTTAGTGTTAATTAATTGGTTTTGGTGGGGATTGATTGGATTGGTAGAGTTTCTTTGGAGTTTATGATGGACTTGAAAGTGGGAATTCTGTGGAATTTGTGGCTGAGGATTTGCACAAAAATGTTTTTGACATGATGAAGAATTGTGAGGAGAAGGAGGAGGAAGAAGAAGCCTTTAGAGCTGCTTATTTGAAAACTGATCTTGATTTCTTTGAAAAGGTCCCTCATCTTTACAGAAAACAACACTTAAATTTTCCATGAGTAGTAGTTACTTGTAACTTGTAAGATTACAATCTCTCTTTGAACTTACTGGTAAGAACAAAATGTAGGGCTTAAAGAGTGGTGCATGCTGTGTTACGGTTTTGATACAAGATCAGGAGATGATTGTGTCGAGTTTGGGAAATTGTAGAGCTGTTCTTTCTCGAGGAGGAGGAGTTGCTGAGACTCTCATAAGTGATCAGGTAAGGGTTGTGAAAGAAGAGTGTAACCTTTTGTTGATTGTGTATGCTGAGAGTAGCTTTTGATATACTTCACATGACATTTTTGCATCTATAGGGAGGTTATGTCGCTGTTTCACAAAGCATTGAAGATGCAAACTTGAAGAAATTGGTGATTGGTGAACACAAGACAAGAATACTCAAACTGGAAGAAGATATGGAGTTTCTTGTCTTAGCTTCTGATGGTCTTTGGGATGTGGTTAGTAATCAACAAGCTGTTGACACAGTGTTGAATGTTTTAGCTCAGGGAAAGACTCATAGAGAAAGACAGGATGAGACCTTGATCCAGGGGTTTGAAAATTTGAGGGCATGTCGGAAACTTCAACGAGTTTGGCTTGCCAAGCAACAAAAAGAGCTGTTGCCAGTTGAGTCTCCCATACGTGCAAAGCCCACAAGGTACTACAGCTCAGAGGATAAATCACTCTACGAGGTTGCTCCAACTTTAACGTCAAAGAAGATCAAGGTGGCTTGCAAAGAGCTCGCGAACCTTGCCGTGAGTAGTGGTAGTAAGGATGATATCACAGTGGTGATTGTTGATCTCAAGCACCACAAATGCTGAAGAGTGAAGACCGTTACCAACCTTCATATAAATATGCTTTGGTTTATATGATGTTTCATATCTTATCGGAGACTTTATTTAATGTTTGTGTAGATTCTTCTTGTTGATAACAATGAACCTATCTCACCATAAATCTTATTGCTCTCCTTCATAAGTTCATAATCAGAGGAGTTTCAGTTTTTGGAATAAAACTTATTTCCTTTCTTAGAAATTCATAAAAATAAGAAAATATTATTTCTTGTTTTTTCATACGGACAAAAGAAAAGTACTTACGGATGCTGCCAATCGGGAATCCCCCTCATCTCTTTATCTAACATATCTAGTTTTATAATCAAAACATTTGCAACAAAATGAGTAACTTCCTTACGTTGAATTTTTTACTCAAAAAACTTAAGAGACAACTCAAAAGGTAAATTCCAACAATGAAATTGTAATTTCAGAATGAATCACACAATTGATTTGGAATAGTCCAAATTGATGCCTTTTTCATTGCTTCGTTATTTTGCGGTTGGAATCTATAGAGAGTGACAAAATCTTCTTTATAAATCCTTTAAGGTACTCGTTGCTCATATTTTGAAAACTATTGATATTCATGCAACAATCTAAGTTGTTCTAGCACAAAATATTCACTTGGAAAATAGCGTATGATATTGTTCTAAAAAAAAAACACATAATTTTATCAAAAACACGAGTTAGGTGGATTCTAAAATTTTATAAATTAAGAATGAAAAAATATACTAAACAATATAACTAAGTAGAGTTGAAAATACATCATTGTTAAAAATTAAAATATGTTAGTAAAAAAATAAGCGATTATAAGCAAAGTTATAAGCGATAAAGTTTATAACGAAGAGCTACAACCGTACAAAGATATTTATTCAGTTTGCTATAATATTTATATTTTGATAGAAGAACAGAAAAAAAAAAAGAAAATTAGCAAAATGTCATCATATGAATTTATCATTTTTGTAAATTGTCGTAGACTTGTTTTCTTTCTAGGTACTAATAAGTAATAACAAGTTTTTTTGTTTTGTTTTGTTGTTTAAACTTTAAAGGAATAAGAGTACAAAACTAAAGTTTGGTATCACAGAAGAATAGTCTCCAGATTTTTACGGGAAACAGAACTAGCACCACAAATTTTACTACGCCATAATTTACGGCGTTGACCACCACATGTCAACGTGTGGTTGCATCAATAGTTGTAAGAAAATTAGTAAGTTTTTATAGCTAACAAACCAAATAAATATTCTTCGAAATATTATCACTACAGTCACATTCCTCGTTCCTTCATCCGATACAATGACGGACACGACAGACGATATCGCAGAGGAAATCTCGTTCCAAAGCTTTGAAGATGACTGTAAGTTGCTCGGCAGTCTCTTCAATGACGTGTTGCAGAGAGAAGTTGGAAGCTCATTCATGGTGAAAATCGAACGCATTCGGATCCTCGCTCAGGTTTTGTTTCTTAATTTGTCCATATTTTTCCTCTCGTTAATATTACATTACTAATAGTCTATTCGATTCATTGTTTTCGATAAGCGACAGCGAATGCATCTCTAGTCCGCCCTTCTCCATAGATCATTCATTTGCCACATATCTACTTGTGATAGAATGATATACTACTTGTTCATATCTACGTTTTGAAAATATTACTCATACTATTTTTTTAACATTCACAATAGTCAACACTCATCAAGTTGTTACGTTTTTATGTTTTGAAGAGTAATTTCACTAAACTGCATGCGCTGAAAATGTAGTTAAAAAGATACACAAGTTTTTATTTTAATCTAGAAATACAAACTTTTTGTGTTTTGTGATTAACTAATAAAAATTAGTTAATCTCACATGTTGTGCTATTTCACTGTCCTACAACATCATTATTGTTTGTTTTAGTTACTAGGGAGAATGACTGAATGAATGATCAATTTGCGATTTGTGGCTTATGATTTGTTCATTTAGGTTCGGAAGAGAAAAATGAAAATGTGTATCCATTTCGAATTGCTTGCTTCGCAAAAAGTTCACTTAGGGTCTAAAATTGCGTTCAGCTTTCATGTAGTCTTATAGTACATTTATGTGGTTTTAAACGTTTCAGAGTGCGTTAAATTTGCGTTTGGCTGGTATGGAGGATACTGCAAATCTTTTGGAGAAGCAACTGACTTCTGAAATATCCGAAATGCCACTGGAGGAAGCCTTGACATTGGCTCGTGCATTCACTCATTCTCTTAACTTAATGGGCATTGCAGATTCTCATAAACGTTACACAACTTTCAAGATCATGTGATGATATATTTAACCAGCTATTGCAAAGTGGAATTACTCCGGACGAGCTTTACAAAACTGTTTGCAAGCAAGATGTCGAAATTGTTCTTACTGCTCATCCTACTCAAATTAATCGACGAACCTTGCAGTACAAGCATGTTAGAATTGCTGCAAGTTTCTAATGAAGTTTGACATAGATAATACGTACCTCTTATCTTTAATTATACTTTAGTGTTGAAACTAAATTAGATACTCCTTGCAGCATCTTCTTGAATATAATAGCAGACCAGATCTCGGCCATGAAGACCGAGAAACACTCATTGAAGATTTGGTAATTAACTCTCGTTCGATCCGCCTTAATAACTTCCTAATAATTTCTTAGCTGAATTGAAGAATCAAAAGTTTGATACACTAATTATCTTTTAAAGGTTAGGGAGATAACTTCACTATGGCAGACTGATGAGCTTAGACGTCAAAAGCCTACTCCAGTTGATGAAGCTAGAGCTGGTATATAAATGCTAAATATAAATTTTAAATTTCCCGGAAATTTTAGTTGATTTAACCATCGTTTTGCCTTATGATTATTCAGGTCTTAACATAGTTGAACAATCCCTTTGGAAAGCTGTACCACATTACCTGCGTCGTGTCAGCAATTCACTGAAGAAGGTATTACTTTACTTAGATTTCTATCATAGATATGGACAACTCTGAAATAATAGTTAAGTTACTTAACCTGAAGATAACATTGTTATTTTGTATATTTTTGTTTAGTTCACGGGGAAGCCACTTCCATTAACATGTACTCCTATAAAATTTGGTTCTTGGATGGGAGGTGATAGAGACGGAAACCCAAATGTCACGGCTAAGGTTAGCTTTCATTTTTAGGTTTCATGAGATTCAAACTCAGAAACTAATTGAAAATGAGTGGACTATCTAATGTTCATTATGAGATTCCTAACATTTACTTCTCCAAGGAGAGACGAACTTCTCTTACTTTTATAACGTTGCAATCAGAACATTTGGTTGCTACATATTTTCTAGATAACTCACAGTTGAATCTTGTATAATATTATTTTTCAGGTCACGAAAGAAGTATCTCTCTTGTCTAGGTGGATGGCTATTGACCTGTACATAAGAGAGGTTGATAGTTTAAGATTTGAATTGTCTACGGATCGATGCAGTGACAGGTTTTCAAGATTAGCAGATGAAATTCTTGAAAAAGGTATATTTTATCAGTTTCTACTGAATGTATGTCTCATTTCATATATATGATATTTATATAAAATCTTAAATGTTGATGTTTTCTCCTCTCAGAAAGTTTTGAAAAAAATTCTGATTGAGTCCAATCAAGTTTCTCAAACCAACAAAGTTCATCTCTGCCATCACAACTTCCAGCTAGAGCTCACCTTCCTTCTTGCATTGGTAAAAAGATTTTCTTATATCTTGCAGTGGTAAATATTCCTAACATGGACATTTTGTTTTTCGTGAATTCATGTTTCTATATATCATTTTCATTGCAGAATATGGTAATTCACAGCATCCAAAATTTGAAATCAATGCAACTACAGATTTTATGCCACCCAATCTTCAGGTAAAAAAAAAGCCTTCAAACATGTTGACATATATACATGAAACATAGTTTGGTCGAGATGCTCTATTCTTGACAAGTCTTTTGAATTTTTTTTCTTACATAGAAGCAGAATGGACAAGGCTTCACCAAGACTGAACCGAAGCAAACCGATGATGGTACTCAGCTAGGTCTTACTTCCCGAGGTTCTTTCTCATCTACCTCTCAGCTTCTCTTCCAGAGGAAACTATTTGCGGAATCTCAGATTGGTAAAGCCAGTTTTCAAAAGCTACTAGAACCACCTCCACTTAAACGAGCCGGAATGGCTCCTTATCGTATTGTTCTTGGAGAAGTTAAGGACAAGGTACAAGTCCTTAAGCTTTTTAATCAAGATAGCATAACGATTTAGGTTTAGCTTCTATTTGTTTCTTGCATCTCAAGCTGCTTGTCATTCATTTAGTAATATTATCAGTTAGCACAAAAGTTTGAAAGTAGACCATCATGTGCTCTAACTGATTCTCAAATTTTAATGTTTTATGATCAAAGCTTGTGAAGACAAGAAAACTTCTTGAACTTCTACTTGAGGGTCTTCCTTGTGAGTATGATCCTTTGGTATCTTATGAAACATCAGATCAACTTCTAGAGCCATTGCTTCTCTGCTACGAATCTCTGGTAACAATCTTAATTCCATGTGAATCTCTAGTACGAAATCTTAGATCAAGACCTATGTTCTTTAACATCATTTATTTTCTCAGCAATCATCTGGTGCTGGTGTACTAGCTGATGGAAAACTGGCTGATTTGATCCGTAGAGTTTCTACCTTTGGCATGGTTTTGGTGAAACTTGATTTACGCCAGGTGATATTTTTCTTCTATCCGAATGTTTTTTTTTTTTTTTGGTTTTCTTGTTTAGTGATTTAACTCATATGATGTATATATGATTCATTTACCAGGAATCTGAAAGGCATTCTGAAGCTTTGAATGAAATTACAACATACTTGGATCTTGGTACTTATAGTGAATGGGATGAAGAGAAAAAACTAGATTTTTTAATCAGAGAACTCAAAGGGAAACGACCCCTTATACCTCCGACTATTGAGGTTAGTCATAATTGTCTTCTTTCAAGTTTAACTGGTGCATTCGAACATGGACGATTTCAAGAAATGTTTTTACTATATACATATAATAGATATGACTATGTATATCAATTGTCGTATATATATGATCTTTGTAGGTTGTTCCTGAAGTTAAAGAAGTATTGGACACATTCCGAGTTGCTGCTGAGTTTGGAAGTGAATCACTTGGAGCTTACGTTATTTCCATGGCTTCAAATGTATGTTTGCTTTGGTTTATCTAGACTCGAATGTAAATATAAGTTATGCGAGAAGAAAACAATATAATGATCTGTTTCTTAATTTACAGGCAAGCGATGTCCTTGCAGTTGAGCTTCTACAAAAAGATACTCGACTTGCTGTTACTAGTGAACATGGAAAGCCATGTCCTGGTGGAACGTGAGTTAAATCTCCAACCCAAATATTACACAACTACTTAATGTTTGCAATCATTATATTTTGTACTGCTTAATCGTGTTCATAGGCTGCGAGTGGTTCCACTTTTTGAAACGGTGAAAGATTTAAGAGCTGCTGGTTCTGTGATAAGGAAACTGCTCTCTATCGATTGGTATAGAGAACACGTCCAAAAGAACCACGATGGTCACCAAGAGGTACGTTACAAATTTTACAACAAAAAATTTAGCCATTTATTTGTAAAATATGGCCTTTAAAAAAACATGTAACAATGTTACGTGTATATGCAGGTGATGGTTGGATACTCTGATTCAGGAAAAGATGCTGGACGTTTCACTGCAGCATGGGAACTATACAAAGCTCAAGAAGATGTTGTGGCTGCTTGTAATGAATATGGCATCAAAATCACATTGTTCCATGGTCGGGGAGGAAGTATTGGTCGTGGTGGTGGCCCGACCTATCTAGCCATTCAGTCCCAACCACCAGGCTCTGTAATGATCAGTTTCCATCTCTTGCCTTTATCTTGTCAATAAAACAACTAGGCTGCATGTCCATGCGCTTAATTTGCATAGTTATTTCTCAATCTTAATGATTGCTTTGGTTTGGGCAGGGTACTTTGCGTTCGACCGAGCAAGGAGAGATGGTTCAAGCCAAGTTTGGGATACCGCAAACGGCTGTTCGACAACTAGAGATATACACAACCGCGGTTTTACTAGCTACCTTAAAGCCTCCTCAACCGCCTCGAGAGGAAAAATGGAAAAACTTAATGGAAGAAATCTCAACATTTAGTTGCCAAAACTATAGAAACACAGTCTATGAAAACCCTGAGTTTATCTCATATTTCCATGAGGCAACACCACAAGCGGAGCTCGGTTACCTCAACATAGGAAGCAGACCAGCGCGAAGAAAAAGCTCTACTGGCATAGGACATCTCCGAGCTATCCCTTGGGTTTTTGCTTGGACACAAACAAGATTTGTTCTTCCAGCTTGGCTCGGTGTAGGAGCTGGTCTAAAAGGAGTCTCTGAGAAAGGTTATGCGGATGATATTCAAGAGATGTACAAAGAGTGGCCATTTTTTCAGTCTACCATTGATCTTATAGAGATGGTCTTAGCTAAAGCAGACATTCCCATTACCAAGCACTACGATGAACAACTTGTCTCTGAGAGTAGAAGAGGACTTGGTGACATGTCGAGGAAAGAGTTGATGACTACTGAGAAGTATGTACTTGTGATAACTGGTCGTGAGAAACTCTTGGAGAGCAATAGGAGCTTAAAGAAACTCATAGAGAGTAGACTTCCGTATCTTAACGCAATGAACATGTTGCAAGTTGAGGTACTCAAGAGGCTAAGACGCGATGAAGATAACAATAAGCTTAGGGATGTATTGCTCATTACAATCAATGGTATTGCTGCAGGAATGAGAAATACCGGTTGATATGCATACTACTAAAACACTTGAAATATTTGCCTTCTTCTGTTTTTTTTTTTTTGTTGTTTTGGTTTCTTCGTATGTTTCATTTTCTGTAACTTAAACTGTTGGGTCGAGTACTTGTGTCGATGTCTTTAGTAATGTTACACACTTATAATCTTACGATCAAATTAAATTGGCATTTTTAACTGTTATATCTGGCGTTAAAAAAATGAAACTGTGCTTCAAAGATGCCCTGCAGATCAAGTGTGCAGAAGAATGCCACGAGTTGAAAAAAATATGGTATATCTGAGAAAACGAAGTACTATTAATTAATTCTAATTGTATTGGTTTTGGTTGAACAAGAAAAAAATTGTATTGCTTTTGGGCTTATATAAAAGTGTTTATAGATTTTGTAAACATTCACTCACATCGAAACCACTATGGTATTCCATTTAAAATGCATTATCGCATAACAATTGAATAATGGAATTCATAAACAGGACATAACAAAACAAGGGCATAATGTTATTTTTGTCCATTACCACTCAATTTTGTATCTGTCAACTGGCTTCCCTATAAAGATGTTTTAAAAATATAAACTCGTGTAATTTCTATAAAACTAACTACTTCTAGTTCTTTAGGACAATGTGAGTTACAAACCCCTAAAGCAGAAGATTTTGGAAACACCTTTTCATGTCTAAAATCCACTAGCAAGTTGTGGTCCAAGGTTGATAGATCAAAATCTGGATTTAAAGTAACTTTAGTCTTCTATGATTCTACCTCTAGTTTCAGTTGCTTTTTACTATTTTTTTCTTTGAACACTGAATGGTAGCCTTTTACATGTCTCAAATAAATAAATAAGGATAAATACTAGGCATGACCCGAGAGAGCATATTCCTATAGAATATTATCTGATTGTGTGGTACATCTTTTGTTTTTTTCTTGTCAGCGATTGTGTGGTACAGTTACAAAGGTTTTTAAAAAAAAAAATCTTATGAAGGTTTCCTCAAGGCATTAATAATTTAATAGTCCATTTTCAAAATAAACCATATAAAAGAGGTAACATAACAAATCAAATTGCAAGAATTTTAATAGGCAGATCCAATACTACTGTCATGTTAGAAAAAACAACAAGCTGCTAAAGTTCAGGTTTTTTTTTTTTTTTTTTTTTTTTTTTTTTTTTNTTTTTTTTTTCACAAGCTAAAGTCCAGGTTGTATATCTATTTTTTCATACAACATATGAATTTTTCTATAGCCTATATTTCTAATTTAGTATTGGTTCGTTTAGTTAAACCGGATGGGTTTCCTTATTTTGTACCAAGAAAATCAAGCTCGATAGATTCTTATATTACACTCACAATTCTTACACTCTCACTCATACACTCACTGTCTCATGCCGTATTTATATGTGACCTATAAGCAATGCACTAGAGATGATGACAACGAGGAAGAGGTTCTAAAAGAATAGAGCGGTAAGAAGATGTTTTATGGCTGTTCATCGCCGTCGATAATTACTTTATGTTAAAAACATGCAGCAAACATAATTTTTTAATTGTATAACAAATTATATGTTTTTCAAATTCGCTTTTATTATCTTACACATTTGCTATAACCGCTCAAGTTTTACAATAAAAATACAATTGACCACCTAACATTTGATTATAGTAGCTATGAGAGTTTTTCCCTTGTTATACGTTTCGTGCTCATTATATATAGACATTTGATTCTCTTGATTATTTTTGTATTCATCTAAAAAAGAAAGATTCATAATATTTTACAGAAATCAGTTAGCAGAAGCTGGAATTAAGTATCAAGAGGAGAAAAGGCAATAATAGATAATAGTGAGCTATATACTTTAGCTGAACAAAAAAAATTTATTTTTCTCTCTGGTTCAGCTCCCGAGACCTTTTTTTCAGCCGCCGCTCAAAAGCTCCGATCTCGGAATGTTTCTCCCTCACCGGAGAGCTTCCTCCTGAGATGATTTTGGTCCAACTTCCGTCGTCGATGGATCTGCCGCCGACGAGATCTGTATCTTCGTGTTTTCTATCCGGCTGTTCTTCTCCTCCGGTGGCCTGATGTCATGCGTTTTAGCGCATTCTAACGTATGTTTTTGACAGGTTTTATAGAGTCTTTCTAGTCCTTATTGAGTCTTTTCAGGTCTAAAGACGTTCAAGGGAGAGCTTCCGCTCAAGGAGGAGCAAAGAGATGAAAATAGATGAACGAAGTAAAAAAAGCCATCAATTCGAGACCTGATCGAGCCCACTAAGAGATCATTCGGTCCAGCCCATTTCACGCTCGATCGATCAGCCATTCGGTCTCCTTGATTGATTAGCCATTCGGTCACTCCACCTGATCAGCCATTCGGTCTCCTTGATCGATCAGTCATTCGGTCTGCCTGATCGACCAGCCGTTCAATCGAATGCCTACAAGATAGGAAATTGAATTAGCTTTCATTTGGCGCCGGTTTCAGTTCATTCCGATATGCGGTTGAAGAGATATGATGGTTTTAATGAAGACATGTCAAGACCACTCGACCGACCACTCGACCGGACCACTCGATCAGTCCACCCGAAGGCTCATTCGGTCGCCCCACCCGAAGGTCCATTCGCTCACTCCACCCCAAGGCCTATTCGGTCACTCCACCCGAAGGGCCATTTGATCCATCCACACGAATGCCCATTCGCTCACTCCACCCGAAGGCCCATTCGGTCACTCCACCCGAAGGGCCATTTGATCCATCCACCCGAATGCCCATTCGACCGACCACCCGACTGATCCACCCGAATACCCATTCGGTCTACCCGATCGACCCGACCGTCCGTTCGATCGACGCGCTCGATCTCTGTTCGATCTCCACCGTTCGATCTACACTGTTCGAACACCTGACCTATTTACACCCATTTTCAGCCAGTTGTTTGGACTACGCGTTTTTTCACAGTTTGACATTTTCGTACTGTTCATTGCTGTTTCTGAGGGAGAAGAATTCGAAACCTTTGTAACAGTTTGGAGAAGATTTCTGAACCCTCTTGTTTACTGTTTTCTATTCATTCAATGGA
>OVBJ01002359.1:0-18547 GCA_900406535.1 Noccaea bulbosa
TGTGTGTGTGTGTGTGTGTGTGTGTGTGTGTGTGTGTGTGTGTGTGTGTGTCAGTGTGTGTCTCTTTCTTTCTTTGTGTGTGTTTTGATGTAGGATTGCTTTGTTGTGTGTGTTTTGAGATGTTGAAACAAACGGTAATTTATAGAGGACATGAAATGGAAGGAAAAAAAAATGGCCTCTAGGTTTTGTTATTACTAGGTATTTTACCCGCGCTACGCGCGGGTTCCGTTTTTATGTTTTAAAAAGAAAAATTATGAATTTTCTAATTTTCAATTCTTTAAAAAGTTCATTGATACAAATGCTTTACAATTTTTATTTTTTATATTTTCAATTTTAATAAATCATTTTAATTCTTGTATAATTAGTGACAATAATAAAAGAAACTTTATTATGATAATTTCTGATTACAACATATTACAAACCTTTCTCACATTTTGTGTCAAGGCATAGAGACCTGATCATTGGAGAAGTTACATTAATTCTTAAATTTCATTGTACTGTTTTTTTTTAATTAAGTATACATAACCAAATCTTTAATTTTTGGTTCATGAGTTTGGTTTTGTCACATTTTAGATTTAATCATCACTTTTATATTAGAAATTCATTACTTTCAATTTCTTCGAGATAGATAAAAAAATGCGACTCTTTTGCTACTGTGTTTTTGAAAACCTTAAATTAAATCTCAATTAAAAACCAATTTTGTCGGAATCCTAAATCACTACATCCCTATTATCACCCTACCTCTCCTCTTCTTTAATTATATGCACACTACCAAGCATTTCGTTTCAAAATTTTAGAGATTGCCTGTTATCGAAGATCACGATTCATACCAAATCTTCTTAGTTCCAAAACTTTTGAATAATTTCCAAACATCCACTAATTACACTCCCCAAATTTTTTGAATAATTTCTAAACATCCACTAATTACACTTAATTGGCTGCAAGTTTCATCAATCATATTTCTTTGATTACTATCTAAACTCAATTTGCTATATACCCTTTTGTTTTATTTTGAATCCTATTTCAATCTGGATCTATCATATATTTATTTCAGCCTCTAGTTGTTGGTTTTTTCTATAAATATCTAATATTCAGTCATTGATAATTGTTGTTTTGTTGAATTTTGTTGCCATTAAGTACTATTAGTTTCTTTAGATAAAGACTTAAATGATAAGATATTATATTTTCCATGAACATTAGATATAGTAAATTTATTGTAACTTGGTTAGATCTTGTTATGGCATGTCTTTGCACTCAGCTAGTGAGCATTCGTGCTGATCCATTTTCCAGTTATTCAATAGCTTTCCAAAAACTAAAGATGAGTGCAGTTTTTATTTTCAACGTATCTTCAAGACAAAATATTATTTCCACTTTAATATATGATATGGTGCATATAATTCAACAAATTAATAATATGTTGATGCTTCGATACAATTTTTTTTTTTTTTTGGTTTATGTTTCATATGTATTTACATATTATATTTCTTTTTTTTAAAACAAAATAATTTGTAACATATTTTGTTCAAAATAATAAAATGAACATGTATCATATTAACAGTATATAATTTTAAATATTTTATATTTTATATTAAGAAAAGCGAAATTAAAGTGGTTTTTCTTTTTATGTCATTAGAATTTTTTTTCTATTTTCTAAACACTTTAGTATGAATAAAAATAGAATTAAATAATAAGGAAATATCATAACAACAATTAAAAAGAAAATTATTTTAATGTACTTATGTGGACCAATCAAATTCAGTTTTTTAATCCTATGTGGACACCTTTAGAGGCTTATAGGGTCAATCTTTGTTAGTAACTAGGTGTTTTACCCGCGCTACGCGCGGGTTACGTTTTATTAGTTTTAAAAAAAAATTATTATGACCTTTGTATATATATATATATTTTTTAATATTACAGTTTCAAAAATAATTGTAAGTTTCTGTTTTATAATATAACATTCTTGTTCAGTTTATGGTAATGATTCAAATTCCTGATATTTGAAAGTATTTATATGATGATTTTTATTTAGGCATTTGCATTGGGTTTTTTTATAGTTTTTAAAGGTAGTTTTGTGGGCTGTCGGTTTCAGGCCCTTCAAACTAAACGATTTCGGCCTAAACCCACTCATATTTTTGACATATGTCTATTTCCCTCCAATCTTATCAATTTCTGTCGATTCCTCTAAATTTAATTAAAAACTGAAACTGCGATCTTTCAAATCGCATTTTAAGTATATTGCGTTTTGGAGGGAAATATGCAAAAATCAATTTGTTTCGGGCCACGTATAATTGCCAGTGACTGAAAACGTGTTGAGTTAAATCGAGTAGAAATGATTTCAAGCTTGTCCCTGACTTTGTTTATTGTCATCGCAAAGCATATTCTTATTAGGAACTGTCTTCTTCGAAGTGTGAAAGGATGCTTCGAGTCCGGTGGTGATAATTAAGATTATCCTTGGTAGAATAACTTTTTTCCTGCTTGTGTGGCAGTAACTATCTCGGCCTCAATCAATCTATCTCTAAATCTAGTTATGATAAATTTTGTACCATTGCATAAACCTTCTTTTTGATTAATGTTCCGAAGCAGCATTATTGGAGCTCCAACTTTCAAAGACAATTTATGTTTAAGTATTCAACCGTATATAGTGACTCTTGGTTTGTAGATATCGTGTCTACCTTGCCTATGATGTCTGAACTGAAATAATATTTTGCCATACCTATCATTTGATCTCATCCACTGTATCATTTCGTGGAGTTAGAATCGTTCTCTCTGTAATGTTTGCATGTGTACTTTTTGACAGATTGTTCTCTTTGTTTGTTAATTCATGGGTCTGATTGGTAACGTAATGAATAATGGTGTAGTACGAAAAAATAGATGGTACGAAAGATAACGTTATAAATATAAGTGGTACAAAAAACGATAGTACATATAGTAGTTTTATAAAATAATGGTACATAATTAAATTCTGATTGGTAACATTATAGCAGTATAATATTAATTATCATAATAAAAAATAAGAATTAAACCAAAATTGTGAAAGAAATCGTTTGTAATGCACAACTTTTTTTGTAATACCGTAAACTATGGGCTTTACATGTACCACTGTGTTACGTTTGTAATGCACACAATTTCGTAAAACCTCTTTTTGTACTATCAAGTTATAACATTCACATGAATGGTTACACTTTGAATATTACAATATGTACCATCATTTTAGAATGTCACCAATCAGACCCCATATATATATCATGCATATGGTTTCCTGATGACTGCATTAGAAATTTGGGATCAACTACCACCATATGACCATTATCGTCATTGACAGTTGTGCAAGCATTGTTCCTGACACACATTGAATCTTCGTTGACATTCATAGGTATCTTAAAGCAGGAATGTGCTGTCCTTCTTGCAGGTAGAAGCAATGATGCGATGCCATATGAAGCAACCAGGAGTACAATTTTCTTTTCTGATCATCATATTCCTAATGCTAAAAGGAATCACTATACAATAAATAATTTAGAGAATTGGTAAATATAAATTTAGTAACTATCCCAATCCTAACGAAATTTGGATTTTAAAAACTTACAATAATCAAGTTTTTTGAAATCGCGTTTCTGTCTCAGAATTGCTTCACTGGTTTGTAATCAACCTACGATGGAACAAAAAGGAAAATGAAAAAGAATGAGACGATAACGAAGAAACATGAATAGTAAATTGGCCTAAAATTTGAAGAAAAAAAAATGAAAAAAAAAAAAAATATATATATATATATATATCAAATACTTTCAGTTTTCATAAGTAATAGATAAACAAAATAATAGATTTCCTAATTTGAATACAAAAGAAAAAATATTTCTAATGTTAGATGAGGTTAATATTTTTGTTGTTAATAGAAATTTACATAATTTCCTTCTCTTATATATTTTTATTGATAATAATATTTTAAAATTTGTAAAATATTTAATGCTGATGTGGACCAATCAATTAACTTTCTTTAATCAACAAACATAATTTCCTTATATCTGATAGATTTTTCATTTTCCATTGACATTAAAAACGTAAATATACCGTTAATAGGTAATTTTTTATGTTATATGTTAATTAGAAATTTAATTAAACTAAAATCATGATATGTATAATACCTATCTGGACCAATCAGATTAGGTTTTTTCAATCCTAGGTAGACACCTTTAGAGACCTATAGGGTCAATCTTTATTAGTAATAGATATCATCACTCTTTTAGTTTCTTATCTTAACTTATCTTTGTAGTCAACGTTTTACTCTTTTCTTCTCTTTTTTCCGTGACGTGCGCCACATGCCCATTCTAAAAAAAATCTCCTTGGTTTCGAGACCATATCAAATTATAAAAATTCAACTCATTCATATCTCAACAAAAATATCAAATAAACGATTATATATATTCTAATTTAAAATAGATTGTGTAAAAGGTTGATCGTATTCATTCACAAAGCATTCGACTATATCTTGATCTTGATCTTGTTCTTATAGAGTTGTTTTCTTTATAAGATTGAACGTGAAGGCCCTATTCTAAAAACTGGAGATTTGAAAGATAAAAACGAATAGGAAAAATTATAAACATGAAACATATGAAAAAGGTTCAGAGGTTCATCTAAATATTTATGGGTCAATATTGTGAAATGTGAATCCAACACCATCGAGAGCAAATAAAAAACTTTTTTAAAAAGAATAGTCGAAAAGATAGAAAATATATCTGAAAGCGTATAGTATAGGTGAATACCATGTGAATAGAATCGCATGAACGTGTACTGGATACGATCCTTTTGATATGGCAGATCATGCAAAACATTGATTGAGTAGAGAGATTCACAAATGAAAATTGACAGGTCAGTATTAATTAGTCACATTTTTATTCTTCTTGGAGAATAAAAAATAATAGTATTTCTCATATTGGCTATCTTGAATTTTCATCAACTGAATGTGTAAGATAGTAGTATTTCGCATACTGGATAACAAAAGATATATATATGAGTTTGTGACTAACATATTGAGTTATACTGATGACAAATAGATATGATGAGTGTGAGATAGAGTGCAACTAACAAAGTTCCCTTATACTTATTTTTCAAGAAAGATCCATTCAGTACTATAACTTTCTTCAAGAAATCAAAGCCCTTGATAGATACACCAAACGAAAGGAATAATCATAATTTTAAAATGTTTTCAGAACCTTAATCCTCAAAAAACCACTGCGCCACAATTAGCCTTCTTGATATTCTGGATATACATTGAGTGTTGTTCATATATACTACGTTCAAGAGAACCTCAAACGACTTTAAGAAAACTTATCCATTACCATCTCCAACATGATCAGGTGATAAACAGAAAACCCTAATAATCTATTTCCTTCGTGCCCAAGTAACAGTTTCTCTCCATACGTATTAGTGATCTACTCGTTTCGTTCGTCAGATGGAATTGGATCATTCGAAGGGTACCATATGTTCAGCAATACTGTCAAAACTCCTCTTAACACATTATTATTCTTCAAAAAAGGCAGATCACTACCGACAGTCGAAATCATGTCGTTGATTATAAAATCCTCTTCGATTCCAGCTTCTATAAGGAAATAATAAAGTTTTTCATAGTTTAGAGATTTGTCTTCGTTGAATAGTTCGTGCGATGTGAACGAGAATGAGCTGTTTTTGGGATCACTCTCTTGTCCGGCTCGGATTATCTCTGTCTCGACGTTGATCGTCAAGTCTTTTGCATCCGGCTGTTCCTCGAGACGATGATCAATCATGTAGCTAAGAAGAGGGCCTACACTGGTCATCATTGTTTAGGTGAATTTATCCAGTTGTTTCTGAATTTTGGTGTGATCGTGAGAGACCCTTAGGCTTCAATTTATAGTTGTGCGAAGATCGTTTATTTTTATTTTTTTCCTTTTCCTAATGCTAGTTATATATATTTTCCTTTTCTGAGTCTTGCCTTTTTTTTGTATTTAAATCTAGCTGTATGCCTTTGTCTCCGTTATTAATTAACACGATGAAACTCAAGTCCGTCTATAACAAGATTCTAACTTTTATGATGAAAAAAGAATACGAAAGGAGTAAAACAAAAAAAGGTGTAAAACAAGATAGTCCTCCTTAAATTTAATAACACATCCATAATAATAATACAAATATTGTTTCCACACACACTCACACCAAAAAACGAATAACAAAAAATCAAGCATGGTATATTATATTGTATCAATACCATGCTTTGGATTATTGGAAAAAACAAGAGAAAAAAAGGCAACTCCATTGGGATAATAACTAAGAAGTTCAGATTATAGTTACTTCCAATGTTGAGAACCAACACAAAACAGAGGTGCCTTTGCTTAACGCTTATGGAACGTGAATCGGAGACGGTGATGTTCGACGGGCGATGCATTCAGGTAAAATTTCTTAGTAGCACCCTTCACCGCACTAAGAACACGGCGTTCTGATGACAAGAATACGTAATGCAACTAGTAAACACGACTCTCCTTGGTTTCCACGATCAAGGAATTGGACAGTGACATTATTGGGAAGGTCGCGAAATTCTGGGCGAGTTGTCGTATTCTGGAGCTTTTTCCGCTCAAACCCAAATTCTGTGTCTGATCGCTGAAAAGAATGTTAAATGGGGTAGATGATGTTACATTACCATTAAGATTCCTCGATCTCATCAACGTAATGATCTGTTTCGTCTCTCTGTGATGTAGGATTGTTTTGTTGTGTGTGTTTTGAGATGTTGAAAACAAACGTTAATTTATAGAGGAGATGAAATGGAAGGAAAAATATATAAAATGGCCACTAGGTTTTGTTATTATATCATCACTCTTGGAAAAAAAAAAAAAAAAAAATCTTATCTTATCTTTGCTGTCAACGTTTTACTCTTTTCTTGTCTTTTTTCTGCGTCGTGGGCCACATGCCCATTCTAACAAAATCTCCGTGGTTTCGAGGCCATATCAAATTATAAAAAACACCAACCCATTCATATCTCAACAAAAATATCAAGTAAACAATTATACCATATTTAACTTGAACTAGACTGTGTAAAAGGTTGATCGTATTCATTCACAAAGACAAGCAGAATGTTTATACAAGTATTTTTGACAATATATTGATCTTATATAATTGTTTTCATTATAAGATTGAACGTGTTCTAAAAATTGATGAGTTGAGATTTGGAAGACAAAAACGAATACAAAAAATCATAAACATGAAACATTTGTAAAAAGGTTCACAGGTTCATCTAAAAATTAATTGAAATTAGGCGCCATCCTAACTTGACAGCTTAAAAATATTGTTATGCAAAGTATAATGAAATTTTGAAAAAGTGTAGAGTGAGACTTCTTAAATTTAACAATACAAATATTGTTTCAACGGAACAACCACATGATGATCGCACCAAAAAAAAAAAAAAAAAAACACNCACACACCAAAAGAGAAAAAAAAATGCAAGCATGGTATATTGTCGCAACCATGGATTATTTGAAAAACAAGAGAAAAAGGCAACTTCATTGGAATAATAATAATTAAGCAGTTAATACTTAATACTAGTTACTTCCAGTGTTGAGAAACAACACAAAACAGAGGTGCCTTTGCTTAACGCTTATGGAACGTGAATTCGAGTGGTGGGTATACGGCGAACTCGACGCGAATTTTGTGCGTAGGAAGTTTGGACGTCGGGATTGCACTCAAGTAAAATGTCTTACCATCAGTACTTATCGCTTTAAGATCAGTGCTCGTTGACCTCCATACTGAAACCAACCTGTAACGACGACTCTCCTTGGTTTCCTCGATCCTGAACCTCGTCTTTTTCGTTAAGTCGGGCTCCCTGATTTGGCGTACTCTGAAGGACAAGTCCTTTGTTATGTGGAGACCCCAAAAACGAGTTTGATCATTGAAATTAATGCGATACAGGGTGGATGTTGTTACATTATCATTTGGAACGTAACGGCTGCTCCTTCCGGCAAGAGTTGAACATAGCGTAATGGTTCTTGTCCCAATCTGAGGCGCACAAATGGCTTATGCTGGATGTCATCAACGTAATAATCTGTATCGTCAAGAAAGACTTTAATACTAGTAATTAAAAAAATTTGAGAAATTCAAACCGTATGTACACATAAGTATACTTATGTGTAGAATTTATTAGCGTTTCAATATCGGATAATAAATTGTGGAATTTTTTTTAATTGAAACTTTTAATTGATTAATTTCCAACTTTGCGTAAACACTGAGATCTGATATATGTGTGATTGGAAGAGCAGTTTAGTGGGCTTGCTGCTTTTTAAAAGCCAATCATATGTAATTAATTGAGCAGAAAAAAGAGCAGGGAGGGCTTCCAACTACTCGTGGCTCAATGCTCTCAAAATGAGCTTTTCCAAAGCAGGGAGCATTAAAAATTGCTAAAAGTCATTATTACCCTTAATTCTTTAAAAAAAAAAAAACTATCAATAGAATTATGTCTATTTTTGTAATTTTGTATCCAACAGCTCCATGCTCTTCCAATCACATATCATGAATTTATTAACTAATAGCTTACAGCTCAATCAATTCCCTGCTTCTGCTCCTCACAGCTACAGCTCCACTATAGGCTATGCCAATCAAGCCCACTACTATGGGGTTAATTTGAAATCTATGATGCTTAAATGATTTGATAGTCAAGACTCAAGAGGAAACAAATTTGATCTTACACATATGCTTCTTTTCCTTTAAAAAAAAAAAAAAAAAAAAAAAAAAAAAAAAAAAGAAAAAAATAAGTAAAAATTAATAAGCAGAACCCACGGACGTATAAGACATGATTTGCTCGGTGGAAACGTGAAAATTAAAAACCCTAATTTCTGCTTAGAGAGCCCCCATCTAGGTCTAGTCGTTTTGTTTTTCCTTCTTCTTACTTTTGGGATGAAGTCGACAAAAGAAACAACGACGATGTCTGATCTTCCTGAGGATTTGGTAGAGGAAATACTCTCTTGGGTTCCAGTCACATCTCTAAAACCATTACGATCAACTTGCAAACGATGGAAAGCTTTATTAAAAGAGCCAAGATTCAACGAGAAGCACTTTCGTAAAGCTCCAAAGCAGTCTTGTGTTCTCGTGTTGAAGGAATATAGGCTTTTTCCAATGAGCATCGATCTCAACGTCGTTCCTCCGTCTATAGAGTTTAAAGGTGCACTTGACCTAAAGAGTTCTCGTCTTAATCCAGAACAGCTCGATATAGCTAGAGTTTTTCACTGTGACGGCCGGTTTGTTGTTATGCATCACCAAGGACAATAGACCCGTAATTTGTAATCCGTATTTGGGAGAAACAAGGTGGATCCAACACGAAAATGGTTACAAGAGATACTCTATGTTTGCTCTAGGTTACGAAAACAACAAATCTGGCCGCACCTACAAAATCTTGATGTATTGGGAAAGTCGCCACCCGGTTAGTGGATATAAAATCTATGAGTTTAGCTCTAACTCATGGAGAGTTGTTAATGCTCCCAACTGCGTCAGAATAAGATATTCTGGCGTGACTTTGAAGGGAAATGCTTACTGGATTTCTGCTCATGACAACGACCATTTTTTTTTTTTTTTTGTTTTGTTTTTTTTTTTTATGACAACGACCATTCTTTACTTAGTTTTGATTTTACAAGAGAGAGATTTGGACGTCTTGCTCCCACATCTCTCACTCGTTGTTATATGGCTCTATCAGTTGTTAGAGATGAACAACTCTCGGTTTTACATTGGAGTGTTGGCTCATCAGAGGTGGAGATGTGGGTGACCAATAATATTAATAGTGAAGCAGACTTGTCATGGAGCAAATCCTTTGCAGTGGACATGCAGAGTTCTTGTCCATTCACGAGTCTTTTAATCGACGAGGAAAAGAAAGTGGCCTTGTGTTGTGATTCATGTTATTTCCCCGACAGGAAGGTATACACTATTGGAGAGGACAACGAATATTGCGTAGAAATCCCTTATATAACGGAACCATGGTTGTTGCGATATAACAGCCCTGGCAAAGGATCGTGGTGGCCATTTTTTTTTCAATTATGTTCCAAGTTTGGTTCAAATCTAATCATAATAAGCAACTGATTTCATTTCTTGCAGCTCTTCTTTTTGTTTTTGAAGACAACGTCGTTTGAATCATGTAGTGATTTGATACGTCAGTACTCAATATCGATCGTCTTACTTTATGATTTCTGTCTTCTTTATATATAGTATATTTTTTTTGGTTAAGCTTATTTAAAAAGTGCATAACTTTTTATTTGACGTTACAAATCAGCAAGCAGCGAAGTTGATGTAAATCATTTATTTTTCTTTTCTTTTCTTTTCCTTCACATTTATATATGTGATGATCTGAATATCACTACAAGAAAACAAGCGATATTCTGACGGATTTTCCGACGGTTCGAATCCGTCGGAAATTTACCGATAGAATTCCGACGGGTTTCAAACGGCAACAAAACGGTCGAAAATCCGTCGGAATTTTCAAGATATTTTCGACGGACTCCAACCCGTCGGAATTTTCAGGATATTTCCGACGATATACCGAGTAAATTCAATTTCGTCGTAAATAAGGAAATATTTTCGACGGTGTATCGACGGGTTTGAAATCCGTCGGGAAAATATATATGTTGGCTAAAGATATTTCCGACGGATTCCAACCCGTCAGAATTTTCAGGATATTTCCGACGGTATTCCGACAGAATTCTGATGGATCTGAGTTTAGATTATCCAAAATGTACAAATGATGGACCAAACATTACAAAACAAGTGTCAATGATCTATATGAATATGTCTTTATGTCTTATATAGTATATTTGAATAGAATTAAAATATAATTAGTATAAGTTTAAGAATGTTTAAGTATTAGTATATATGTTATAGTTTTGTTAATTGTTATATTATTTTTTTCATTTCAACTAAAAATCTTATAAAAATATGCATTTCAATTCAAATATGAGAACACTAGACATTTTCCTATTTATTTTTTTGAATATAATTACAATATATTTCCGACGGATTTCCGACGGGGGTACACATTTCCGACGGCGTTCCGATGGTGTTCCAATGGGAAAGGATTTAGGGTTTCCAAAATGTACAAAAGATGGACCAAACACTACAAAGCAAGTACAAATGATCTATATGAATATGTTATTATGTTTTATATGCTATTTAAACACTGATTTTTGCAATTTTTATGATACATAAGTTTGAATAAGATAAAGTATAAGTATAAGTTTAAGAATGTTTAAGTATTAGTATATGTTATAGTTTTGTTAATTGTTATTTTTTTTTTGCATTTCAACTAAAAATCTTATAAACATATGCATTTCAATTCAAATATGAGAACACTAGACATTTTTCTATTTATTTTTTTTGAATATAATTACAATATATTTCCGACGGATTTCCGACGGGTGTACATATTTCCGACAGAGTTCCGATGGTGTTCCGATGGGAAAGGGTTTAGGGTTTCCAAAATGTACAAATGATGGACCAAACACTACAAAGCAAGTACAAATGATCTATATGAATATGTTATTATGTTTTATATGCTATTTAAACCTGATTTTTGCAATTTGTATGATACATAAGTTTGAAGAAGATAAAGTGTAAGTATAAGTTTAAGAATTTTTAAGTATTAGTATATGTTATAGTTTTGTTAATTGTTATTTTTTTTTGCATTTCAACTAAAAATCTAATAAACATATGCATTTCAATTCAAATATGAGAACACTAGACATTTTTCTATTTATTTTTTTAATATAATTACAAAATATTTCCGACGGATTTTCGACGGGGGTACATATTTCCGACGGATTTCCGACGGTTTTGCTGATTTTTTTATTTATTTATAATTAGGTATTATTGAACTTATAAGTACATGAATTTCAATGGAAATAAACGAAATTTCAACTCTTTTTAAAAAAATAATTTTTTGCCAGTTTTTGGTACCCTAAACCTCAAACTGTCGGTATATGGACAGTAAACCGTCAAAATATTTAAGAAAATATCGACGGCTTTCCGACGGGTTTAACGTTTCGACGGATTACTGACGGGTATGATCATTATTAAAATACTAAGTCGATTTATTTTTAACATTATAGCAGTTAGGAGATATAAAATAATTTAAATTCATTTCCGACAGCTTTCTTATGGAATTGTAATTTTTCCGACGGATTGCCGACCAGTTTTTGATGAATCGGGGGTAAGGATATCCATAGAGTGCCCATTATAAGACAAACACGAGTACATAAGTAGAAGTAGATATATTATTAAGTTATTATGTTTTGGATACAATTGATTTTCTAAAATCAATTGATCTAAAAAATATTTTTGAAAAAACAAAAGCCGTCGGAATTCGGACGCTAAAATCATAAATAACTGATATAACAAACTTTCAACTGCCAAAATATTAATTAACTTCTTTTTCCGACGGATTGCTGACGGATATCACAATATTCCGACGATATTCCGATGGAATACCGAGGGATCAGGGTTTAGGGTATCGAAAATGTGCCCCGGCTGCCACAAACACTTCTCCCAATTATAAATGATATCTATGAATTTGTTATTACGTTTTATATGCGGTAAAAACCCAGAAATTTGCAATTTTGAAAAATGATAAGTTTTATTGTTTGAAGTGTTAGTATAGGTTTATGAATTTAGAAGTGGTAATATAGGTTATAGTTTTTATATTTATTAATTTTTTGTGAGTAGGTGTTATTAAACTTATAAAAACATGAATTTCAATGAAAATGTGACAAAATTGTATCTTTTTTAAAAATAAATTATTCTTAGTGTTTTCTATCCTTAAACCCCAAACCGTCGGAAAGTCGACTGTAAACCGTCGGAAAAATAAAGTTATTATTGACGGATTTCCGACGGCATTTTTTTCTGACCCGCGAAAATAAATCACGACACCGCGAGGGAAATTGAGGCGGCAAATAATGAAATTGGGAAAAAAGTGAATTAAGTTTCCCGAACCTTCTTTCTCTCTCGATCGACACATTCGCTCAAACCCTTACCCCATTCTCCTCAATTCCTTCTTCTCAATCGCTCCGCAAACTTATCTCCTCTGTCATCTTCACTCTCGACGGGATTCTCGTCGTTGTTCTCCCAAACCCTAACCCCAATCTCTCCGATTCCTCCGTTCGCTCCTCCATCTTCCCTAAACCGCCGATTCTTCCTTCTCCTTCATCCCCTCGCCGTCTTCCCTCTAGGTCCGACGCCTCTCTGTCCCTTAGTCTACACTTCATCTCTTAAATCCCAACATGTAAGTGTCTTACTTTTATCCATCGATTTTGTAGCTTAATTTCTCAGATTTAGTCATTGTTCCTTGTTTTTTTTCCTGGGTTTTGATGAATTTAACATATCAAAGTTCTACTTGGTTTGATTTTTTCTTGCTTTTCTCCGTTTGATTGGTTTTTTCCCCTGGGTTTTGAGGAATTTTACTCAAACTTTGTTCTTCATTTGATTTTTTTTTTGGATGAACTTTAACTATTTGGTGTGATTTTTTCTTCCTTTTCTCAGTTCGATTGATTTTTTTTCCTGGGTTTTGAGGAATTTTGTTTGTATAGGTTGTAAAACTTAGACAGCAAATGTTATAATTAGCAAATCGTTTTTAATCCTCGCCTAGCTTCAATTAGAATTCGATCCAAATATTCAGAAGGACATTAGTATTGGTACAAGTTTATCGTGAAATGGTAAAACGAGACTAAAAGACAGAAGTGGTTGTGTGTTCTTTCGATTTGATTAGATGATAATGTTGTTTTTTTTTTTTTTTTGGTTAGGTTGTTCCCTTGGCTTCTATGTTGACTCCTAACCAGTTTGAAGCTGAGAAATTAACAGGATTAAGGTACTTGATTATTAGCAAAACTTACACTCTGTAGCGATTGTGTTCAAAACCGTTGTCCTGTATCCGTAGTTTCCTCTCTTTATCAGTTTATGCTCACATGATAGTGACGCTTAGCTCTTAAATTTAGCTAGCTAAAATCATTCCCTAGTGTAGATTTTTTTCTTCTTATGGTTCCAACATTACAGATCTGAAATATTACAAGATAAATTCTGAGGAAGATGGAAGAGAAGCTTGTGCTATGCTTCATGCAGCTGGTCCTTCAAAGGTTTGTTTCAATAAGCTTGCAAAGTCTTTACTCTACTGATTGCCGAGTTTCCATATAGTGATATAAATATTTGATGCTTTTATTGTTTTTGGCAGGTGGTGATCACTAGCATCACTATAGGAGGCATTCTATTGCTTATTGGTAGCCATCAGAAAGAAAAGGTCGGTTTCCTGAATAACATCAAGATAATATAGACTTTTGTGCAGCCTTAGTATCTTGTAACTATGTGGCTTTCGATTAAAATGATCTTCGTGTTTAATCTTCAGGGTCTGAAGCCTGAGCAATTCAAGATTTTGATACACAAACTCCCTGCTTATTTCACGGTATGCTAATAGAATGCCAATCATATGGTTTTCACTTGTTTTCTTACATCGTTTATGTTAGAACTCTTGTGTGAAATACAGAAAGTTTATGCATTTTCTCTGCAGGGAACAGGAGATCTCATGACTGCTCTTCTACTTGGCTGGAGCAATGTAATTGCCTCTTCAGTTTCCATATGAAAGCAAAATATTCTCTATCTGTTTTCCTTGTAACGTTTTGTGTTTAATGATTGTCATATCCAGAAATACCCTGACAGTCTTGACAAGGCAGCCGAGCTTGCGGTGTCAACGTTGCAGGTAATCTTCTTAACTTGTGAAAGCTACAAAAATTCTCTAACATTATTCACATAGTTTCTGTATTCTCTTTGCTTGTGTGTTCTTATTGCTTTGTATTCTGTTATGGTGCTTAGGCGTTACTGCGAAGAGACACACCAACAAGAAAACCGGTGAAATACAGGACCTTGGTGTTCGAGAGGTTGTGCATAAATGCAAGAGGAAGAAGAGTATTTTCTTTTTCACCGAATCTAATCTTTTGTAAGAAAACTAATATTTTGTATGTAAAATATTAATTTCATAATTTAAATTTCAGCTTCTTAAATTTGTTTAATTTTTTCATTATTAATCGATATTAATATCAAATTAATAATTAATCGATATTAATATCAAATTAATAATTAATCGATATTATTAACAAAATTAAGCTGCAAAATCGGTTTCCAACAATTTAAACCCGTCGCTAATCCATCAGAAAACCGTCTAAACTCCGTCGGAATTATGGATATAATTCCGTCAGAATTCCGTCGATACTCCGTCGGTAATATTTTCGATGCATTTCTGACGGCATATTACCGACGGATTATTGTTGGCATATTACCGACGGATTCCGACGGCATATTACCGACGGATTATCGACGGCATATTACCGACGGATTATCGACGAAACTCCCGATCCAGACCGTCGTCGATACATTCTCGGTAATCCGTCGGTAATATTTTCCGACGGATTCCGACGGATATTTACGATGGATTTCCGACGATTCTTGTTTTTCCGACGACGTGGAACTGACGAACATAAATGGTCGGAAATCCGTCGAGACAAGGGGTTTCCGACGGATGATCGACGGTTTTATCCGTCGGTTTCACGGCTGTTTTCTTGTAGTGTATGACATTTATGACAAATTCTAATTTACGAGATCGTTACTCGTGTCATTGTTAATCTATATGTGACACGTGTAAAGTTTTATTTTCAAGAAAAGAAAATGCAAGTTTGACACATGATAATTTACGACATATCATATAGTTAACATATATAGAAAGGATAATTTAATTTAAAGATTAATATTTAGATTTAAACATAAAAACATAAACTTAATTAAAAACGTAAGATTGAAAAATAGAAGACTAACAAAAGAATTCTAATTTACAATATCATGGCATGTGTCTAATATTAATCGGATAAAGACGTGTGTTAAAAAAAAAAAAAAAAAAAAAAAAAAAAAAAAAAAANATATAAATATAACAAAATAGTTGTGAAGTAGCTAATCAAGTTATAAGAAAAACATTTCTAATTTTCGGTTGTCCAATTTTCCAATAGTACAATATAAAATACCATATACAAATGATACTAAAGTCTCTGTGCGAATAACTTGTAATTGTGTATATAATATGTGACCTCATTGATGAGCGATTGCAGTAAATTGCCGAAAAATTGATATCCTGCATAATTGCATATACATGAGACTGGATTTGCTTATAGCTTTGCGTAGGCTATTTCATGCCTTGAGCTACATACGCACATCCACCAAGCAGTGGATAGTAGCTCAGCCGGTGGCAAATATCATCCCCGCTGAAGCCCCTCTTGCCTTCCCTGAAAATCTATACTGCAAAAGAAAAAAGATATCTCGATATAATTTCTAAAACTTCTTCCAATATGCTTTTTTTTTTCTTCTGTATAGGACAAATTTTCTCTACTAGAATTCGCATTTGAGTAGTTGCCACTAAGTCATGAATGTACATCGTAGAGAGTTGTTCATTGCAACTGTCTCCAACATGATGAGTTTGATCATCATCATCATTATCTTCTTCTACTACTTATCATGAACAATTTTAATTTCCACCTTGAGATTCTCAATTTTATCATTCATTGAAACACAAAGACGATCGATATATTTCATAACATCTCTCTAGCTATCGATCATCATTCATTATCACTGGAGGAGTATCTTCTGATGAGCATACTAACATCTTCTTAGTGAACATGTGACTAATTAAGTTCTATATCATGAAACGAGCCATCTATGCCGTAATCTTCAACAAACATAGGAACCAAATTCATCTAACGTTATGCCATCTTTGATTTGAAAATAACTTTCCTCACTTTTGTAATCCTTTAGTATCACCCAATCTCCCATAAACTCTAAATATCTACACCTTTTTGTAAGAACGATAAAAATAAGAACTCATCATATCTTAAAATTGAGGAAAAGGCCTCTTGTAAAGTGGTTAAAAATCCATGTGATTTTTCCAATTAAAACCATAACAACTTCAACGTGACATTTCATAAAAACAAAAAGCTCCCAACTCCAAAGTATTATATAATCATACCCTATATTCAAACAAAAAGCTATACTGCAAAAAAAAAAAAAAATTCGATATAATCTCTAAAAACTGATTCCAATATGTTTTTTTTTTATCCTTCTGTATAGAACAAATTCTCTCTATTCCACGTTTTCCGGTACCGGAGTTTCCTCAGGCTTTGCGTTTCGTCTCTGAGGAAAGACTTCAGACTGAAGCGAAGGAGAAATCTTCTTAACGTGAAGCCAAGTAAGTTGCCAGAAACTATCACTTCCGATATCATCACCCGGTAATAAAACTCCCGTCGTCTTCATCACCAGCAACGTGTTCTTGAGCAATTCCGGGACCAGCTCGTGGACTTTCTCGCTGCGTTTGCCTCTGAATTTGGTCGACATGTAAGTCTCCATACGGTCCAAGACACCAAGCCAGAGTCTGCAGAATGATGGTTGCTGCGAAATGTCTTGAAGACACTGAAGAAAAGCTTTCGACATGAGTTTCGTGGAGAGCACAAGCGTTTCTTCCACTGTTTTCTTGAATGTCTTCCTCGAATTCTCGACCGAAAAGGTAAGCAATTCATCTAGCAACGGGAAGATTGCGGAATCGAAGCACTGGAACCATAGAGGCTGCGGTAACATGATCCCGTCTGCACCGGCTATGGCTCTGTGCAGCATTAAGATGGCGTGGTTTCTCACTTGGTCGCGTTGATCAAGACAAACTCTTTTGAGGTTGTTCACAAGTCTAAGCCACATTTCTCCAATATCTTGACTTAGTTTCACCATAGCTTCGTCTTCTCCAACCGAGTTCTTCGCCTCTTGTGACCATCTCGCGAGACAGAGCACAGAGTTTGACATCAAGTCGATGGCTGAGGTAGACCGATCGATTTCGCCGACTCGTGATTCAGCGAACTGCCTAGCTGCATCCAAACAGAGAATGTAGTTCGATGGTAACAAGTGAGCTCCTTCCGACATTATAAACCGGAGAGCTTCGAATCCAGCATCAGAAGCTTCTGGATGCCGAGCTGTGATTGATAACAGAGATATGATCGTTCGCCAACCAGCATGAGATCGAACGTGAGACGCATTCGCTTTCACAAGTCTCGCGACTTCTTGTGTAATGGGTTCACAGTACGCATCAGCCACTCTTGCATCAAGCTTGAGAACCAGTTGGAGTGATTTCAGAAGCTCATCTGTTAGGTTTTCCTTGTAAGGCAGTAATCTCTGACAGATCTTCAAGACGCCGAAAACAGCCTTTTCAACAAGCGGGCATGGCGTCGACGTCGACTGAACTATACCGGAGATATGCTCGTAAACAGTTTGCCAGATCAGTAGGATTCTGTCTCGGTTGTTCAGAGTTACTGCAATCAGAAGCTCAAGGCAAAACACCGCACTCGCTTCGTTTTTCTCGGCTGCTTTTATGAGAGAGTTTACTAGCTGTTGCAGAGACTCGGCTTGAAGAAACTTGCTGTCTGAGAATATACTATCAATGTGACAATCTTTCACTATCCCACGAGCATGTTTATAAGCTGCCAGATCTTCCTCCGTC
>OVBJ01002360.1:0-18545 GCA_900406535.1 Noccaea bulbosa
ACATCGTTGCAAAGATGAAAGAATAATCCGACAATCATTCGCACATCATTAAGATTTTCGCTTACCAGAAGAAGATACAAACTGAGACTTCAAGAATTTCCGATTTCAAGTAGACGGCGAGATATTGGAATGTGAGTTCTCCAATTCAAATTTGACGGTAGATGCCAAGAGAGTTTAGACGAGAGATTTGAAACAAGTTTGCAACTTTAAGGATTTGAGATTCGAAATCGAAGGAACTAAAACTCCAATTCCGTTGAGAATTCAAATTTCTCGCTCACTTCTTTCTCACAGATCTGAGAGGTTTGAATTTTTACTCCTCTTACGCGACAGTAAATTTAGGGTTGGGGATGGTTCGGATCGGATCTTTGTATTCGGATGGATAAAATCCTGGTTGGATCAGTAATTACTCTTTTTTGAATTTAAAAAAAATAACAAAAAAAAATTCATTATTATAACAATGGCACCGCAGCTCCATTCTTCGGCTGAAATGGCATAACAGCAATTCTTTCAATTTATATTTGTGTAGAAGTTAAACTATAACTTTGTATGAAGGATGGGAAGATATACGTTTCGGTACAAAACTTTATAGTATTTTTAAGAAAAGAAAAATCTTTGTATTCATTTTTATTAACAATCTAATCAATTGTTTTTGCAGCCGATGTTTAGTGGTAACCTAAAGTTAACAGACCAAATACCTCTTTAAATCGTTGTGTCATCTCAAATTCCCAATTAACGATTTCATATATTTATTTTACTTAGTTTCGCATTTTAATTTTGATACCCTAATCTCTTTAGAAAATTTAATGAAGATAAGCATCTAACAACATTCAACATCACGATGAGTATTATTTGAAATCAACAAGAGCTCTCAACTCGGAGCCGTTGCGTCCGACTTCCTCTAGCTCCGACATCGTCACCGGCGTCGGCCATTAACGCAGCTCGAGCAGAGACAATCTGGCTAGAAGTGAAAGCAGCGTCGAAGGCAGAGAAATCCATCCATCCCATAAGCAATCCTTCTTTGCCCCAACTCTCCGGTATGGAAACTTTTCCGGCAACTTCTTCTCTGTGTCTCTTCAATCTCTCACGTCCAGACAACACTGTCGTCGTCTCCGGCAGCTCTTGAATATTCCGGTGACTCGTAATGCTCTCTGGCAAACATATCTTGGTGACATCCTTGTTTTGTTTCCGGTGAGAGGATCTCGGAGAGATTGATTCTTTAGATTCGTTAGGCAAAGGCAAATGGGCGTTCTTCATCTCACAGTGTTCTTTGATCTTTTTTGCAATATAGATGTTTTCTTGGTTTCGATGTGTGTTGATATAAGAAGAGATTTACGGAGAAATAAGAAAAATAAAAATAATATACAAGGTTGAAAAGGAGAGAGAGCGTGACAGAGATTTGTGGTGGCGCTGTCTACTTTTGTGATCACATATATAATACTCTATTACTATTCTATGGTCGTTGACGTTTCTACGTCTCATGTTGTGTTTTTTTTTTTATTTTTTTCTTCTTCATTGGTTAATAGGGTGTTTTTTTTTCTTCTACAAGGTTAATAAATGTTATAAATGTATAATAAGATAATTTATAGCATAACTTCTTGTTTACTTTAGAAAATTCCGAAGATAAATTTTAAATAGATACATGTTTTATAAACTAAAAATAAAAATAATTATCAATTTGGTAAAATAAAACGGTTATAAATTCAAGAATGATTTTCAACTATGAAACAAACCAGCCATTTAGTAAATAAGACGATTATAAAATAACTTATTTCGAAAATGATTCACAACCACAAAACCATCTACGACCTACCACTTTGATAAATAAGACGGTTATAAAATCACTTATTTCGAGAATAGTTTACAACTACAAAACCATTTACGACAATCCATTTGGTAAATAAAACGGTTGTAAAATCACTTATTTCAAGAATGGTTCTCAACTATGAAATTATCTAGAACCAGTCATTTAGTAAATAAGACGGTTATAAAACCACTTATTTCGAGAATAGTTCACAACTACAAAACCATCTACAACTATCCATTTAGTAAATAAAATAGTTATAATTTTTTTTTTTTAAATTGCTCACAACTATCTATTTGTTTGAATTTAAGCATTCATTTCAGTTGTCCTTTTTTATTTTATACTTAAACTTTGAAACTCTAAAATTGCCTTAAATTAAACTACCTATTCAAACTTGAGATGAAGATGATGTATAAATAAATAAGTTAAAACTTATGTCGTTGTAGCATTCTATGGTCGTTGATGTTTCTACGTCTCATGTTATAATTTTTTTTTTTCTTCTTTGTTGGTTAATAGGTGTGTTTTTTTCTTCTACGATATTAATAAATGTTATAAATGTATAATAAGATAATTAAAAGTATAACTTCTTCACAATGTTAACTTTTACTTTAGAAAATTCCACAGAGAAATTTTAAGTAGATACATATTTATAAACTAAAAAATAAAAATAATCACCAATTTGGTAAAATAAAATGGTTATAAAATCACTTATTTCGAGAATGGTTCTCAACTATGAAATATCTAAGACCATCCATTTGATAAATAAGATGATTATAAAATCACTTATTTGGAGAATGATTCACAACCACAAAACCATCTACGACCTACCATTTTGATAAATAAGACAATTGTAAAATCACTTATTTCGAGAATAGTTTACAATTACAAAACCATCTACAATCCATTTGCTAAATAAAATGGTTATAAAATCATTTATTTCAAAAATGATTCTCAGCTATGAAATTATCTAGGACCAGTCATTTGGTAAATAAGACGGTTATAAAATCACTTATTTCGAGAATGATTCACAACCACAAAACCATCTACGACCGCCATTTGATAAATAAAATAATTATAAAATAAATTATTTCGAGAATGGTTCACAACTACAAAACCATCTACGACTATCCATTTAGTAAATAAAATAGTTATAAATTTTTTTGTAGATTGCTCACAACTATATATTTGTTTGAAGCATTCATTTCAGTTGTCCGTTTTTATTTTCTTTTTAAACTTTGAAACTCTAAAATCACCTTAAATTAAATTACCTATTCAAATCTGAGATGAAGATGATTTATAAATAAGTAAGTTAAAACTTATATCGTTTTAGCATTCTATTGTCGTTGACGTTTCTACTGTTATTTTTTGTTTGTCTTCTTCGTTGGTTAATAGGTGTTTTTTTTTTCTTCTACAAGTTAATAAATGTTATAAATATATAATAAGATAATTAAAAGTATAAATTCTTTACAATGTTAACTTTTACTTTAGAAAATTCCGAAGAAAATTTTTAAATAGATACATATTTATAAACTAAAAATAAAAATAATCATCAATTTGGTAAAATAAAACGGTCATAAAATCACTTATTTCGAGAATGGTTATCAACTATAAAACTATCTAAGATCAGCCATTTGGTAAATAAGACGATTATAAAATCACTTATTTCGAGAATGATTCACAACCACAAAACCATCTACGACCTACCATTTTGATAAATAAGACGATTACAAAATCACTTATTTCGAGAATAGTTCACAACTACAAAACCATGCATCTACGACAATCCATTTGGTAAATAAAACGGTTATGAAATCACTTATTTCAATAATGGTTCTCAAGTATGAAATTATCTAGGACCAGTCATTTGGTAAATAAGACGGTTATAAAATCACTTATTTCGAGAATGATTCACAACCACAAAACCATCTATGACCAGCCATTTGATAAATAAAACAATTATAAAATCAATTATTTCGAGAATGGTTCACGACTACAAAACCATCTATGACTATCCATTTAGTAAATAAAATAGTTATAATTTTTTTTTTTTGATTGCTCACAACTGTCTATTTGTTTGAATCATTTATTTCAGCTGTCCGTTTTTATTTTCTTTTTAAACTTTGAAACTCTAAAATCACCTTAAATTAAATTACCTATTCAAATCTGAGATGAAGATGATGTATAAATAAGTAAGTTAAAACTTATGTCGTTTTAGCATTCTATGGTCGTTGACGTTTCTACTGTTTTTTTTTTTTTTGTCTTCTTCGTTGGTTAATAGGTGTGTTTTTTTTCTTCTACAAGTTAATAAATGTTATAAATATATGATAAGATAATTAAAAGTATAACGTCTTTACAATGTTAACTTTTACTTTAGAAAATTCCGAAGAAATTTTTTAAATAGATATATATTTATAAACTAAAAATAAAAATAATCATCAATTTTTGTAAAATAAAACGGTCATAAAATCACTTTTTTCGAGAATGGTTCTCAACTATAAAACTATCTAAGATCAGCCATTTGGTAAATAAGATGATTATAAAATCACTTATTTCGAGAATGATTCACAACCACAAAACCATCTACGACCTACCATTTTGATAAATAAGACAGTTGTAAAATCACTTATTTCGAGAATAGTTCACAACTACAAAACCATCTACGACAATCCATTTGGTAAATAAAACGGTTATGAAATCACTTATTTCAATAATGGTTCTCAACTATGAAATTATCTAGGACCAGTCATTAGATAAATAAGACGGTTATAAAATCACTTATTTCGAGAATGATTCACAACCACAAAACCATCTACGACCGCCATTTGATAAATAAAACAATTATAAAATCAATTATTTCGACAATGGTTCACAACTACAAAAACATCTACGACTATCCATTTAGTAAATAAAATAGTTATAAATTTTTTTTGTAGATTGCTCACAACTATCTATTTGTTTGAAGCATTCATTTCAGTTGTCCGTTTTTATTTTCTTTTTAAACTTTGAAACTCTAAAATTACCTTAAATTAAATTACCTATTCAAATCTGAGATGAAGATGATGTATAAATAAGTAATTTAAAACTTATGTCATTTTAGCATTCTATGGTCGTTGACGTTTCTACTGTTATTTTTTTTTTGTCTTCTTTGTTGGTTAATAGGTGTGTTTTTTTTGTTCTACAAGTTAATAAATGTTATAAATATATAATAAGATAATTAAAAGTATAACTTCTTTACAATGTTAACTTTTACTTTAGAAAATTCCGAAGAAATTTTTTAAATAGATATATATTTATAAACTAAAAATAAAAATAATCATCAATTTGGTTAAATAAAACGGTCATAAAATCACTTATTTCGAGAATGGTTCTCAACTATAAAACTATCTAAGATCAGCCATTTGGTAAATAAGATGATTATAAAATCACTTATTTCGAAAATGATTCACAACCACAAAACCATCTATGACCTACCATTTTGATAAATAAGACGATTATAAAATCACTTATTTCGAGAATAGTTCACAACTACAAAACCATCTACGACAATCCATTTGGTAAATAAAACGGTTATGAAATCACCCATTTCAAGAATGGTTCTCAACTATGAAATTATCTAGGACCAGTCATTTGGTAAATAAGACGGTTATAAAATCACTTATTTCGAGAATGATTCACAACCACAAAACCATCTACGACCAGCCATTTGATAAATAAAACAATTATAAAATCAATTATTTCGAGAATGGTTCACAACTACAAAACCATCTATGAATATCCATTTAGTAAATAAAATAGTTATAATTTTTTTTTTTTTTGATTGCTCACAACTGTCTATTTGTTTGAATCATTTATTTCAGTTGTCCGTTTTTATTTTCTTTTTAAACTTTGAAACTCTAAAATAGCCTTAAATTAAATTACCTATTCAAACCTGAGATGAAGATGATGTATAAATAAGTAAGTTAAAACTTATGTGGTGTTAGCATTTTGGTTATGAATTCATATTATTTTTTGCTACTTTCCAGTTTTTTTTTTTTTTTTTTCAGTTTTTTTTGGTATTTAATGTTAACATTCATATAATTTTTTAGAGTTTTCAAATGTTGCAAAGCAACTTATTATAGCACAAAACAGAACAGAAAGTCAGAAACAAGTAAACAACCCAATAGAAGAAAAGAAGAAGAACGGAGCATCTTGGAAGCCTTATACAAGAGAAATAAAATTTCAAGAGAGATGTGGAATTAACCGGGAAAAGATTTATTTAATTGATCTGTGTGGCCCTTTAACAAAAAAAAAAAATCTGTGTGGTTTTGCTACACCCTAGATATTTCTTTTGGATCTCTTCGTTTCAGATCTTTCGTTATTTCCACTTTGGGAAGAAAACAACGTAGCAGGAAGAATCAATTTTGTCACAACTCACACGCCTTAAAAGGCACACTTTTTTTTTTTTTTACTAGTCGAAGTTTTTTTAATTATAAAGATTCAGAACATATGAAACATTCTTCATCAATGGAAGCTAACCTTTCCTACTTTCTTGTTTATCTGCTGTTTGATTCTAAAACAGATCGAAGTAAAAATGGGTTTGTGTAATTTTTTCCACTCCCAAATGTTCTTACAAAAATGAAACTTAAAATAAACTGATTGTTCTCATTTTCAAGAGAGAATGAGAAATTCTGAATCATCTTCAAAAATATACAACCAAAAAGATTTGATAACTATTTTACCGAATAAACTAAACAACATGTACAACAATATAGTGACTAAGAAGGTTTATTTGTTTGCTAATTTAAAATCATATGCATAATCATAATTTTTTTTTTTTAAGAAACCCTCATTTCTATCGGTGACATGATTATCATGAAAATTTTGTTGAAATAATCAACCTATTATCATCAAGTAATTATCAAATCAACTGCCTATGTAATTAGTTTCACTTAAACGCGCTATTTTTTTTTATTTTTTTTTTTCAAAAAAACAACATCTATTGTTTATAATTTTCTGTGTTGCTTGGGTCCCATGTTAATATAAAGCATCAAAATCAAAAGGTCCTTCGTCTCTCTCCCGTGGCGTCAACTTCATTTGCAGCCACATAACAAGATATTGCAATTTGCAACTTGCTCGCCACTGTCCTCTCCATGTTGTGATGATACTCACAATTTCATTTTGGCTTTAGTATATTAAGAGGAAATTTATGCAAGAGGACAATTAATATTATTATTTAAAAAAAAAAAATTCCTTTTGGCCAATTTTCAGCAAGTACTTATAACTACAAGTATTTGTATCTTACAAGGCAAGGTGCGGTCGGTTTTTGTAAGAATAGCTAAAAACCTGAGTACTTGCCCTGTACTCAATCTTATATTTTTGGGTATTTATTTTCAAAACTGAAACCAGAAGGTCCGAGCAACACAGCTGGGTGTTTATTCGTGCACCTAGATTTTTCTCTTTTTTTAGTTACCCAATTCGAGACCCTCATAATTTGTACTGTTGAAGCAAGTTCGTTATTGTTTAACGTAAGATGGAACCTAAACTGAAACTTTGAGCTCTAAAAGTCATATAGAACTAAATCTACACCCCGATAATGTAAACATAAGATAATGTAAACATGTGTTTTGGTCAAAAAAAAAAAGATAATGTAAACATAAGAAACCTAGCAAAGAATGTGTTTGGTATGTATAACATGTGCTTAATTAAATAAAGTGTTGTTTTCTTATCATTTCAACTACACTCACATTCCAACCTTTGAAATGATGAAGTTAGCAGATTACAATGCAATTCCAGCTCAAAATTATAGTTTTGGCATGCATTGTGTATTTGTGTACCAGTACTGATTTAGGTTTCTGCATGGACCACTTTAATTAATATATTTGTTGACAAATAAGAAGATGATCTTATATACAAATTCCATGTTTGTCTCAAAATAAGATACAGATATAAATATGTGTATATATATATTGATGGAAGTGATCTATAAATATATATGTAACTACACAAACTCTTATCTACCACCCGGCACTAGCCATCCTACGGATCCTCCTCAATTTGTCTCCGTTCTTCTCCTTAGCAACTTCTGTGCTTCGATTCATCACCTGCATACCACCAGTTCATTAATTTAATATTATCAGTGTTTTTCAAAACCATTTTATTACAATTATTAGTCTGTTGCATAACGATATTTTACTTTATAACGCTCGTTTGAACAGAACGATAGATTCACATAACGATAGATTTATTAGTCTGTTACATAACGATATAACGCTCGTTTGAACAGAAAATGATAGGATCTCCAACAATGTCAACTTTAAACATATCCAATAGATTCACCGTTCACGTTATAAAAAAAAAGGGTGAAGCATTTTGATAAATCCTACTCGTTCGATGACCGTTTACATGTGAGAATTTATCTAATTTTATTTGCCACATTATTTCTTAACGTATATGAAAAAATTATATTATTACCTCTTGCCTTCTTTTCTTTTCGTTTTCCTCCTACAAACAAAAAAGTAGAAATTCAAAGTGGCTAATATAATATTTTTTTCTCCGTGTAAGAATTTAGCTAACATATGTAGTTTTAACTCTTCTAATAATGACTAATCAAGAAAGTACCACAATTTTCTTCAGCTTCATGTTTTCTTCCGTGAGTTGGTTCAGTTCTAACTCCAATTCCACAGTATACGCCTACAAGAGTAAATCAAAACACATTAACTTAATTAGTCAGGTATTCCAAAACTTTAGGTAAATATTAGTGTAATCAGTCTCTAAGAACTTTACAACTAAACAAAATTACCAACCAGACTTAAGCAAAATCACTAGGCATATTTTATTAAAAAAAAAAGAAATTTCTACATATATATAGGGGAATTCAACTGAATATTTAAGATGATTTTGAGTGATTTGTTTTAAAATGACAAATCCTCTGTTATTCAAACATGAATTTAAAAAAATAGTTTAAAATGTAGTGTTATTAAACTTGTGATTTTAAAATGTATTTTAAAATCAAATATTATTGAAAATATTTTAAATGGTAAATTTTATGTGAGTGTAGGTTATTAAGTGATTTTAAGATAGTGGGATTTTTTAGTTAAAAATATAAGAATCTAGATACCATTATTTTAGATGTGATTCTAGAGTGATTTTATTAAAATCATAACAATTTTTCAAAATCATTTGAAAATGAAATCATCCAAATCAGTTTAAATCCCAAGTTCAATACCTCCTCTATAATATCTAAATCTTAGTTGCAAAATACAGACTTACTTGTCTCCGGGCTCTAGACCGAGCGGCAGATTCGCGGTTTTTAATCATCCGTCGCTGTCTCCGCTCCATCAAGATTTCCGGTGGACCGTCAATTATCCGTTTCTTGATCCGGAAAGTATTTACACCGGTAAACTGACTACTCCTCCCATTCCCGGTCATACAGCTTGAGGATTCCCCCAAAACCGAGTAATACGGCCTGTTTTCATTGTAAACCGACCGGTTATCAGCATAATTGTTTTGGTTTTGACAATGCAAACCGACTCCAAACTCAGGGTTATAACCGAAATCAGAACTCGCCATCCTCATCGTCGCCTTCAATGGTTCTTGAACAACTCCAGCCTTAACAAGAAAATCTTCTAGCGTGATCTCACCGAGAGTTTGTTGCCGGCGAATATCTTCGTCAGAGTTTTGACGGGAAGTTGACGACGGCGGTTGTTGTTGTACGCCGTTTTGTATCTCGAACCAAACCTCATCGACAGTTTTCTTACACAACGGTACAGGGACTGACAACGACCCTTGACGTGGCAGTACGGTCGGTTTCTCTCCGTCGTGGTGGGCCCCGGATCCTCCGTTGTCGTTTTCCTCGACGGTCGTCCACAAGTTTGCGAGGAACTCGTCCATGTTCATTGCTCCAAAGCTCTTACCGCTTTTCATCTGGATTTCCTCAAGAGTCAGTGACAAGATCGAGTTTTGTCTGCCTACTGGTGCGTTCTCCTCGGCTGCAATTTCTTGCACATACGTTTGCAATTGCGTTTGTGGTTGCAGTTGCGTTTGGAGTTCTGGGTTGAAAACATGGAAGTTCGAAGTCTCCGATTCAAAAACCGACATCGTTGTAAGGCCTAGTAAACCTTGAAATGTGAAACATGCATTCATATATCAATATGAGATTCTAAATGTTCAAACAAAAAAAAGTTATGAAACTATTGCGTAAAGAATTACAATAACCCAGAACAATTTTATATATATATATATATATGTTAATTTCATTAATTTATGTGAGTGTTTATTAATAATTACAAAATTATATGCTTAACCAGCTAAAAAATCAAGGTGAAGCATTGAAAAATATTGGTTAGGACATCTTGAGCCAAATTTGCATTAGATCACAAATTGCTATAAAGTAATATAATTAAACAGAGATAATTTTAGTTACCTGTAGACAAAATAATATAAGAAGAAGAGAGGAAACTAGTATAGGAGACGAGCAGTCTTGTGTTAGTGGAAACTGGAGCTTAAGGAGATTCGTTTAAAATAAAAGATGAGGCGGAGTTAACAATGGTGTGTATGTCTCTATATATGCATGCATGAGATTGATATTTATTTTATTTACAAGAAAATAAAGCTATTTTGGAGTAGTGAAGAAGAGTGTAACTGCCAGAGAAAAATTAAATTAAATAGAGATTTGATATTGATTAATGTGGTACGTCGAATCTGGTATCGATTATGTGCCTTCTCGTTTGTCGATTGACACGTTCAAGACACTTGTCTAATTTTTCCTGCTAAAATTCTTTCATATATTCTTCTTTGCGAAATTTTATCTTACTTTCACTCCATTCGGATTTTTACCTCGTTCATTGGCCTATCGTTATTGTAAACGTTCACATGTCAAAAACATTTAGCATAGATATCATAATTATTTATATATAGCCGATCCTATAGCACACGTTTACAATACATTTTATGTGTTTCCATACTGTAAAAGTCAAATATTTATATTTTATACGCATGCAATATCTTGTTGATTATATATATATATTATAGGTGGTTTTCAAAACTAAAACCTTAATACATACGAACAAATGTGGAAGTATTACTGCTGATTTGGTAACCAAGTGATGTAATTTATTGGTTTAATTTCATTTGAAAAAAAGTTGTTTTATGTTAATCAATTTCTCTTGAACGTGTAATTATCTAAACTATTTCTATTTGATCAGCCGAAATGGTATCATGCTTTATGCCTATTAGAGCATAATCAACGCTTTTTAAGCAAGCTTCGACGCTTATTTAGACGTGTTAAGCGCTGGTGCTTAATGCACACATGGCAAAACACGATTGGCCACAGGTAATTGGGAAAGAAAAAACACCTTTTTTCATTTCTCTTTTTTCCATTCTTTCCATTCTCTCTCTTCTCTCTCAATCTATGATGGCGATTCAGTGGTAAATCAAAACAGAATTCAATTTTGCTCACAAAATCTATCGAAAATCATGATTTTTTGTGATGAGGTGTTCCTAATCATCTTTTGGTGATGCGAATCGGCGAAGAACTCACGAAGATCAACCAATTTCAGTCACCGATTCTTTCTTCTCTTTGCATGGTAAGATATCTTCCAAAATCGGTTATATATTGTGCATAATTAAGGTGAGATTGATTGTTATTGGTGAGATTCAAAGTTTGAAACTGACTTTGATTGTATTTATGTTTAATGTAACAAAATTGAGAATTTTTTTGATGTTATGTTGCTTGGTTTGTAGTGGATGTTAGAATTAGTTAAGCTTATGCTGATTTGAGACTCTGATTATGCAGATCTCTTTGATTGATACAACAAAGAAGAAAACATTTAGCTCTGTTCTCTGATTGGTTTTTGTTTTTGGCAGGCTGTTGTTGCAGCTCTCATGGAGGAGGAAGAGCTGCTGTGAAAACAGAGGTCATCACCACTGCGCCGGCGACGGCTGCTACTGGTGTAGAGCTGGGATCGGTGGTTCCGTTTACGACAATGCAAGGCGCTGTGAGCAGGAACATGGTGGAGAGTCTTGTGGTTCCTACGAGTATATAAAAAACAAATTCCTTAAGCACCCTTAATAAACACTTCCCATTGGAACATTTTTAATAATAAAATATAAGATAAGCATCACATAAGCACTCTGGCATTGATCATGCTCTTAGAAACTCGCTAAATAGATGGTTCGATAGTTACACTCATCCTAAGAAATTTATTTAGATGTTTTAAAACTCGGCCCTATTTCAACTGGCCAAATTGAAAAGGTTAGATACTTTCACCCTTGAGATAGTGTTAATTAGTGCTATCTACATTCGCATTAGGCTTAAAACTTTTAACCCATATCCAAAAATTTGAACCAAATCGATCCAAAATATCCATCCGTACTCGATTGGTTTCGGATATAAAGCAAATCATTCACTAGGTAAAATATTTGATACTCGTAGGTATTAGATAATACCCGAACCGAATCGATACTCGAATTACCCGAATTATGGATATTGTGGATTATTTTAAAAAAATTCAGTATAATTGTTTTAGGGTTTCCAATATTTTTTATTTTATTTTTTTGATTTACAAATTTCTTTTCGGATTTCGAGTAGTTTTCCAAGTTTTGGGTATATTTTTGGGATTTTGGGTGATAAATAACCGGAATATCTGAACCCGAATTATAACCAAAACATCTCAGTATTTTAAACGTAGATCCAAACCTATCCGAACCCAAATAGATCCGAACCTATACCGAACCGAAATGCATTTGATACCTATATAGATACATATAGAGGTCAACTACGTACCCGATAGATCCAGATCCGATCGATATCTATCCCAACCCGACCCGATCACCCGAAGTGGCAGTCCTAATTCGCATATGTTATAATTAATGTTTAAAATGGTACATTAACTAAATGTTTGAAAAACGTTTAATGCATTATTAGATATAAGCAAATTTTAATTTGAGATTAGTTAGTAATGTAGTAATCATAAGATTTATAGAACTGACTGGTTGGTCCGTGCATGGCCAAATAAAATATATGATTTTGAAAGGGTTTCGTACAAAACAACCCTCAAACTAATTTTTTTTTGCAAATCAAACTCTCAATTTAAAGTTGTGTAAATCAAACCTCTGAAGTTAAAATAACCCTACAATATAAGATTTCTCTATATTTGTGACAAATTTTAAAACGATTTTATGCAAAAAAAACCCGCGAACTATTTTTTTTGCAAATCTACACTTCAACTTAAAAAATATGCAAGTCAAACCTGCAAAGTCGAAAGTCACTGCTAAAATGGACTTATATGTATTTATTCTTAACTACAAACATTAACTCAAAAACATTAACCATTTTTATTAAAAATACTTAAAACAATAAATCAATATTTTTTCTCCTTTTACTCCATCAATAAGGAGTTTAGGTTTAGGATTTTCAACCAAAAAAAAAAAAAAAAACTAAACTGTAACCAATCTAAAAAATCAAAACCGAACCAACTTACTCACAATATAATTACTTGAAGATCTGAAGTCCTATGTCTTTATGAGCATCTCTCGAATAATTCTATTGCAAGTAAATTGGTTCTTATCTTTGTCTCTTCATTGTCATTAGCTAATGAGATCATAAAGAAAAGAATCAACTTACTCGCGATAGGGTTACTCGAGATAAATTCATTAATAAGAGGAGAAAGAAAAAGAAAATTAAAGATTAAAGTTTTTTGTTTTTTTTTTTTTAATTTCTTTTTAATAAAAATGGTTAAAATATTATAAATATCATGACGTTTTTAGTCAACGTTTATAGTTAAGGACAAATACATATAAGTCTATTTTAGCAGTAACTTTCCACTTTGTAGGTTTGACTTGCATATTTTCTAAAATGATGGTTAGATTTGCAAAAAAAAAAAAAATAGTTCATGGGTTTTTTGCATAAAATCATTTTAAATTTTGTCAAAAATATAGAGAAGTCTTATATTGCGGAGTTATTTTAACTTCAGATGTTTGATTTGCACAACTTTAAATTGAGAGTTTGATTTGCAAAAAAAATTTAGTTTGAAGGTTGTTTTGCACAAAACCTATTTTGAAACCATTAAAAGAACTTTGTTTTGGCCAATACCAATGAGAGAGAGAGAAAATGCAAAAACATTTGAAACCGAAACGTAAAAAGAAATAAAACACACGTTGCATCATGTCACAGAGGGGATAGAGAAAGATTCTCTTTCGAATCTTCAACCTTTATCATTTGCAACGTACAATCAGAAATGCGTAATATTGAAGACATATGAGCACTGTACATCAGGAGAGCGATGCACTTGGTACACATTATCATTTTTGTTTTCTAGAACTTCCAGTGGCTCTTCCTTTGTGAGCTTAGAACTTGTTTATGTATGACAAACCAAATAACCAGATTTAAAATGGATATCACGGTGATGCATGTTCTCTGTCGTTTATCGATCATGAACTTTTTCGTGTATGTGAGAAACTCAATAATGTAAGGAAGGTAAACTTAGCTCAAATCCAATAACCAAATTTAAGACTGCCCAAACCAAATAACCAAATTTAAAATGGATATCACGGTGATGCATGTTCTCTGTCGTTTATCGATCATGAACTTTTTCGTGTATGTGAGAAACTCAATAATGTAAGGAAAGTAAACTTAGCTCAAATCCAATATTGTGATCCATGTGTTAAGGGTTCTTACAAATGTTTTCACTTTGATATATATTCCCATTATCGTAAACATTGTTGTTCAAACATCAATCACCTTCTCCATTTTATGATAAACTATTTTATCTCTTGGTGACAGTTTTAGGTTGTTCATCTTTTATAATTTTTGCACTTTTGTCCCAAAAATAACATTCTTACACGATAAAGCTCATTCATGACTCATGATGACTCATGAGCTATCTATTATATTTCTCAATAAAGCTTCTTTGTTTGTTATTGCTTTCATGGTATTAGATATAGGATTCGTGAGTTTACGCTCACCAGTTTCGACTCTGTGTTTACTCTAAAATTTATCGTGAAGCCTAGGCCAAGCATTTATTTTCCATCACAAATTTTCCGTCTCACAGATATGAAACATGATTTGCCTCTAGTTTCCCATACCCTCGAAGACTCCACTTTCAATGTTTCCTCCGATAAATAGGTTTAGCGAATGGAATCAGATTAATGAGCTTCTTGATGGTTCTCTCCCATTAACGATGAGGTGAAACATGCTTTTGGATTTAGATTGATTTTGTGTTTCTCACATGTAGCATTAAAAGATAAGAGAAAAGAGAATCAAGTTATCAAAGTTTGTTTAGCCATTCTCTACGAGATCTAATCATATTTCTGGAAAATCAGAGATCGTAAGATCTAACACAGTCGTGATTGAGATGAGATGAAGACAGAGAATAACTAGGAGCAACTTGAACCATGGCCTAAAAATCAACTTTTTCCATCATAAGATTTATAGTGATGCAAGATGTTTGTTGATTTATATAAAGCATGCAAGGTTATGTTGATTTCTATAGAGCATACAAGATTATTGTAACTAAGACTATTCAAAGCAACAACATTGTTTTTCATTTCATGATAAATTAATCAACATCCTTTCTTTCTTGGTGACAATAATCCTAAGTTTTTCGGTTTTTTTTTTTTTTTTTTATATATATATATATTTTTTTTTATATTTTGCACAATAAACCTCATTCATGACTCACAAGCTATTTATTTTCTATCTCCTCCATAGAGCATAAAAATATTTTTTGCTTGTTTTTGCTTTCAACAAACCTTAGGAGGTGTTATTTAGTTACAATATATTACAAGGGTTGGACCCGTGTCCTGCACGGGATGATATTTTCTAAATTTATATTTTTATTAAAAATGTCTATTTAACTATCTCAATTTTTTTGCGACGGATTTATTGGTTCTTATCTTCGTTTGTGATCAATAAATTAAATATCTTAACATTTTAAAAGGTAGATAACTTAAAATATTGACCACATGCCCAGACCATACAAAATATGGGCTCTGTGTTAAAAAAAAATTTAAAATTAAACTTTAAAAATATTATATATTTTCTATAATTTTTAAGAGAAATTATGTCCTACAATATTTTTTATGAGGAATTAGGCACTAAAAATAATTTTATAAAAATTTAGGCTCTAAAACTATAAAAAAAAAAAAAAAAAAACTTTGTGTTGGATCCCACCTCACACTGCTTCCAGCCGGCCAGATTGAGCATATATTCAATATGATAGACTTAAACATATATAAACTTCAAATCACTACAATATAATAAGATAATTCGAAGAACAAAAAAACATAAAATAAAACGTTATTATTTTTTTTTAAACTATACTTCATATATTTCATAAAATAAATTGAAATTTTATAGTGTTCAAATTTGTGATAAAAATTATTTTAACTTTTTAACCAAGTTAAACTATTTCAAAAATTTTAATATCTTGATATAAATATTTTCAACTCTTTCACTGCGAAATAATTATTATAATAAAAAAATTATTTAGTTTAATTATATAGTTTTATCAAATAACCATACAAAATAAAATATATTTATAAATTTAGATGATTATTAAATTAATTTTCCATTTCTTATGGTTTCTTATCATTTTGGTCTTTTCATAATAGTCTCTTGATCTATCACACATCATCATTTATAATGTGGGACTTTGTTTTTTTTTTAAACTCGAATTCAATTTGTGTAAAAAAAATGTACATTTTTCTAGAATAAGAGTAATGTGATAATTTATTTATTTTAAAAAATTTAATTTAATCAAAAATTAAGAGATAAATATAGTATTTAAGAAAACAATTAATTTGATATATTGACTAAGATATAGAAAGAATTAAATACTAAAAAATTTATAATTAATTAATATAAACCATTCTCTAATCAAATTTAGATATTACTTTAAATAAAATTCTGTTTTTGATAATAAATCATGTGATGACACATCAGCATGTATTCTGAAACAACCAAGCCTTTTTTTTTTATATATAATAATCAATGCAAAAGTTCTTAGAAAGAATCAATAATTATTAAATCAAATATGAGTTCAACAAATAACCAATAACCAATAAATGAATAGACACTAACAATCTAAACACCAGGTTTGCAATAACAAATAACTTAAGCAATAAACCATCATAACATCTTCATCCTCTCTCGGCCTCATTCCGCGGTTGAACATTCCTGTTACCTTCATCACATTGGAATAAAGATGCGTAAGTATTATCATAAATTACTTAGTGAGTAGATCATTCTGCCTACAAACCATGTACGTCCAACACCAGATAATACATCAAACAATAACAACATAAAACCACAGCAGCAATGATCAATAAACAACACAGACTCGCAACAACAAGAGTGTCGATCGACACCCCCACTGGTGTCGATCGACACCACAAAGGGTGTTGCTCGACATGAACCTCAGTGTCGACCGACACCACGAATGGTGTCGCTTGACACTCCCCCGACACCACGAGATCGAACGCAATGAAACGATTCAGGATTCACAGCAAACAAACAATCACGGGTTTTCAACCCACAAATAGTGATTAAAACCTCAATTTTGACATGGACAACTCAAGAACACAACCTAACATCAAAACCTCAAGAAATCTCTGGTAATAAACGGACCTACAGTCACGCACTCACCTTGAAAATGGTTGAAAGAGGAAAAGGAGATGAAGCAAGGAAGAATAGCCACAGATCTACTCCAAAAACTCATAAATCGCCCAGAAATCCCCCTCCTTCTCTCTGAAACTTTGCTTTCTAGAAAAACATAAAAAGTGATGCGGCTACAGTGTTTTCCTGAAGAAAATAGGGCTTTCTCGCCCTTAACCGACCAACCGCAATCACTCAAATTGAACCGATCGATTTCACACTAACCGGTATCGACACCCTTCCTTGGTGTCGGTCGACACCCCTCAACTAAACCAACTCCAATTTCCAAATCGATCGACTGAAACCGGAAATCCACCCGATAACCGGTGTCGATCGACATCACCTTTGGTGTCGATCGACACTAGTGATTCAAAGGCTTTTTACACGTTTTCTTCGAAGTGTTTGAACCTTAGACCGAGTGGACAACAATCAAACAAGAACATGTACAATCAATCCGAAATTCACACCCCAAAGAGTATATGTAATTCACTCCTGAATCCCTAATGCCGTCCGATACCACTCTAAAACAACGTAGTGCCAACACTGGTGTACTAGTCAACATCTCCTTGAGCTTCTCAAAGCTCTCCTCGCACTCCTGTGACCAAACAAATAGCACATTGATATCTCTGTATTTTACATCATTTAGGAGCATATTCCACCTAGTTTCACTTCCATTTCAGCTCATTTCTCATGCATTTAGGTATAGTTCTCTTGCATTGTACAAATATTTAGCATCTAAGGCATGCATTGCATTAGTTGCATGTTTGGAGTCGAATTCAGGCATTTCGGAGCAGAAAAGGGAGAGTTTGTATCAAGGAACTCAGANAGCATTGACCATGAGCTGTGCGAAAAAGGAAGGCATTTCTGGTCAAATTAAATGAGTTGACTGAGGGTTTCCATTTCCCCCAACTATATAAAGCCTTAAACCTAATCTTTCTTATCTTATCTTGTATTATCTTTATCTTATCAATAATTGAAACATCATCTTAGCTTCTAAGCTCGTTTTGTAAGATTTGTTCAAGGATCTTAATCAAGTTTGGTTATTTCTCTTAGCAATCTTCATATCTTGCTTAGTCTCACCTTAATCTCACTTATTATTCATGATTAGGGCCC
>OVBJ01002361.1:0-18538 GCA_900406535.1 Noccaea bulbosa
CAACAGATCTGCTCCAGAAACTCAGAAATTCGCCTCCAATCTCTCCAAATCACCTCTAAACTTTTCCTCCTCGAAAACTGAGTCAAAAACGCGGCTGCTCAGTGTTTTATTCGAGAAATAGGGCTTCTTCGCCCAAACCAGCTAAACCGGCCGACTTAAATCGAACCGATCGATTTCNGAACCGATCGATTTCACAATAGCCAGTGTCGACCGACACCAAGGAGTGTGGTGTCGGTCGACACCACTCGACCAAATGACACTTCAACACGTCAATCGACTAAACCGGAAATTGTTCACAATAACCGGTGTCGATCGACACCACCTTTGGTGTCGATCGACACTAGTGATTTAAGAGTTTTTCACACGTTTTCTTCAAAGTGTTTGACTCTCGGACTGACTGTACAACAATCAAACAAGAACATGTACAATCAATCCTAAATTCACACCTCAAGAATCATGTGTAATCCACTCCTGAACCCCTAATGCCGTCTGATACCATTTCTAAAACAACTTTCTGGTTCACGGATGTTACAAAATGTGTGAGACATTTGTATTGGAGAAAAAGTAATAAAGTTGTGTATAATCAAACACGATAGACCCAATTTTTGTTTTTAAAGCGTGTTATGAAAATTCTTTTCTAAAACAAGTTCGCCCTAATTTCTTTTTTCTCTCTGGCCCGCTTCCCGAATCACCTGTGCCGTCGCTGCTTTAGCTCCGATTTTGGGATGAATCTTCGTCGCCGGTGATTCTTTTTCTCTCAAAATTAATTGGAGCCCCCTCTTTTTCCCGGAGCCACCTTGGTGTCTGATGAATCTTCTAAACTTCTCGCCGGTGGCCATGGTGCCGTCGAGTAACTTTCGTAGCTTCTTTTCTCTCGGCCGACTCCCCTCTCCGGTGGTTAAAGCGACAAGCGATGCCGAGCTCTTGAGGTCGGAGCTCCATCTTCTCTCCTTCACTCCACCGGGGGCGCTTGTTCGTGTGCCGAAGTTTTCTTATCTCCAGATGAAATTTTTGCCGTTACCTCCTCCGGAACCTCCAGATCCTCCGGATAACCGGTATCATCCTCTTCTCTTGTCTTGGTTTTCGTCTGTTAACCCTCCATTGCCACTTTCCTCCTCTACTCCTACAGATCGAATCTCTATATGTCTGACCTTGCCCCCCTCAAGATCAATCACTGCCGAAGTGTCCCTGAACCCAGATCCACCGGCTTGTCTGAAGCTTGTTTTTCTCGTCGATTTATTAAGTTCTGGTGGGAAAACCGGCGCCGATGTGCACCGTCACTTAGTATCTCTTGCTTCTTGCTTTGGTTGGCTGTGTTGCTTCTTCGGCGACAATTCTTTGAGACTGGCCACCGCCGCCTCTGTCGGCAAACCTGCGAGATGGGCCGTCTGGCCTATTAGGGTTAGTGGTCTCCTCACTTTTCCTGTGCTGAATAATTATCAATTTTTTGGGCTGGGCCCTTGTAAACTTCCTGGACTGTGCATTTGTAAAATTTCTGGGCTAGACCCTTGTATATTTCTTGGGCTTTGCCCTTGTAACTTCTTTTGTGCTTCAAGGAATGCTGCTCTCGACTCTGCGCTCGAGATTGATGCTGATTTTGCTAAGGAGACTCTTATCACCTTCCTCCCTTCATGAGAAGCGCTTCTTGTCAAGTTTTTGCTATTTTCCGGATTTAATGCCGGTAAATCTAACCATTTCTTCTATTGTTTTGCTACTTTGTGTAGCATTCAAATTCGTTTCGACGAACTTTGAAGATAAAGATTGGCTTTTAAAGTCACTTGACCAAGTGACTACATTTTGATCTCTCGGCAATGCCGTTATGGTCTCATTGATGCAAGCGAGTCTTGTCTCCATTTTGCTATCAAGTTATCTTAAAGATTTTTATGGTCTAATGTTATTTGCTGTTATGCTTTGTTTTAATTGTCTAAGAAGATAGTTTATTCCCTCTGTTTGTTGTTGTATAATGGCAGTTTAAGATTAATGAAAAAAAAAAAAAAAAAAAAAAAAAAAAGGGGGTTATAAAAAGTTTAAAATTTTTTTANTTCAATATCTTTATACCCCATTATATATAACTTACTCAAAATTGGGTCTATCGTGTTTTCCAAAATGTGATTTTTATAGGAAAACAATTACATAGAAAAATCCAAAAATGTAACTAATTGTTTCAAACGTAAGACACTTCTCTTGTTAATTTATATAATTAATCAGGTACATTTTTATCATTTTAATTTATTTTTCTTCAGTGTATAACTTCCCATCCTTATTTTTTTATTTTCTACAATAATATGTGTATGAACTGAAATTAGCACATTTCTATTATGGTCATTTCCTCGTGAAATATCAATCCATCAAAATAAAAGTCTGTTGCATCACTGACCTAGAGACAAAAGGAAAAATTCAAAAAATAAAGAATGTTGCCGAAAACAAAGGAAAAAATAACAACAAGATTTTTTTTTTTCTAAATCAACAATGAATGAAGATTAAATAAACCACTCACTTTTATCTATATAAAAAGAGCTCTTCACAATTCAGAGGGCATCCTAGAACACAACACATTCCGGAGAGAGCTAGAGAGCAATTAGTCTTCTCTTTCTTAGTTTTCTCTTTGTTATTTTAGACTTGTACTCTCTTAAGGTTTGACTTGATCAATAAAAAAATTATTTTCTGAATTTTAAACCTAATTTTCATAATTATGTTGTGTGATACATCGTATCATAAAATATGTAAATGTAATTTTACGACTGTACATATATTAAATTTCAGCGGAGTATAAAAATGAAAAAAAGATTCCCATTTGTTGGAAATTATAGCGATATTATTTTGGTTGCGTTGAATTGGAGAAATAGAGGATAAGACTGCTGTATATATGGGAGGACAAAGCCATGTGCAATATTCTACTTCTTGATTTATTTATTATCCTTTGGCAATACTTTATAATTAGTTGACAGAAATCCAAATTAAAGATATATCGATCATAGTATATTAAAGAAGCAAATTATTTCTAGCTTTTTCTAATGGTCTCCTTGAGTTCTTGGTGTTTACTTGATCAAGCTGATCATATATAGTCTTCTAAACTTTGGTTAGCTTTAACTAATTTGATGTTCAACTTCAATGTAATCACTTAGAGGAAAATACTGAAGTAGTAGAGCACTGAAAATAAATGACAAAATGTAAAATTTTATCGAATTGTCTAATAACCACATGATGAATCCAGAATAAATCAAATAAATATTTATTGTTCCAATACATGTATAGACATATGTTTGTGTTTACTTTGCTTCCAAACCATAAATATACTATGGTAAAGAAAAAAAAAACATGTATAGACGTATGTTTGTGTTTACACATACTTGTATAGATCTATATTTAAAAAGCATATTATTTATGGTTTTTAAAAATATTTTCCTTTGGTTCTTGGTGGTTACGTAATTAATCTAATCATATAACATATATAGTCTTCTACATTTTGATCAGCTTTGGTCAATTAATATAATATATGCACCTCTTTAAGGAAAAATATTTAAACTCTGGAGAACTGAAAAACAATGACGGAGATGTAATCTTTTGTAACGAAGGGTATAATAAGCACATGAAGTGGTATTAAGATATGCAAAGATTAATAGGTCATAAAACTTTAATCTCTAGAAAGTATGTGTAAGATAAATTCTATACTGAAAGTTAGAAGGAATCTTGAACAACATATATAGGACCGAGGTCTCTGCAACTATTGCCAATTGGTTTTATGTTGGATGTTAAGGAAATTTAATATAGTATTAGAGCAGAAAATCGATTCTTGAGAAATCTCTAGCTACTACAAATTTTTTTCTACTATTTCTACTATTTTCTCTACAATTATTTTGTCTTTTATTATTTCTCTATTATTTTTCTATTATTTTTCTTTTGTTTCTAATAGCTACTATCTTTGCATGGGAAATTGTAAACTCTAACATACGATTTCTTTATTCCTACTGTTATGTACAGATTCTATTCCTCAACTAGCTTCTATACATTTCAATTTGAAGAACTTTTTTGTCTAAATTGGATGTCCGGAATCTCACTTCCAACTTGAGGGAGGATATTGAAATAAAAATTACATTAACTAGATTTCCATCAGAAGTTATTTCATATTGAGATAAAAACTACATTAGCTAGATAATGAGTATCGTACATGATATAGATAAACATGACTTTAGCCTAGTTCTATTAAGAATATATCTCTATCTAGAATCTCTACTCATCTATAAATACTCCTTCGTTATGATTATTTGAGTTAAGTTTTACAAAAGCAGACAATCGAATATATATATAATAAAAAAATAAAAGAAAGAGAAGATGTTGCGTTGCATTGCATTGCATCACACTGATTCGGCTTTCTACTTGCTAGTCTTCTTCTTCTTTCTTCTCTACGTTACGGAGACGGCTACGGCTATAGTACTTCTCCCTCCAGTCAGAGCCGTGTGAATGTTATCAACTTCCATAAGCGAATTCAACAAAAAAAATGCCCTCATTAAGAAAAAAACAAACTTTACAATAATAAATTTGATTGTTACATAGCAAAAACAATAGTAAAAACACGATAAAGTAAACTATAGTTCTAGATAAAACTTCATGTTTTTTCTTTTTTGTTTTACAAAGTCGTTGACCAAACTTAAAAACCATAATTTTATTCGATGACATTCTCCGATTATACAAAAAGTAAGATTACAATGAACACTCACAATGTTGAAAAATGCATGGATAAAAACTATTTAGAAAATAACAAAATAATTGAAAAGAAAGAAAGATAATTAGAGTAATTTTGCCTTAAATGTAAGTTTGTAAGTAATTGTTAGGAAAAATTTATTACTGATGATAAATGATGATGCACTTGTTAATGATCAGCGGCGTGAGAAGTAGGAAGAAGAAATTTCTATAGCCTAATTTTCTAAAAACCTTTAATAGTAACAATTGATTTTATTTGATATTTTAGTTACTTATATGTAAATAATTCATTGTAAACTTCCTTAAGCCCATATATAGATTACCCATATTATAAAAATTACTAAGTAGTCGAGCTCATGTGCTATGTCCATACATACGTATAGAAATATTTTATTAATTGAAATTAATACAATATAACTAATGTCCTATATATACTATTAACTTCTTAAAGAAAATTGCTGCCCTTAAAAATTAAAGAAAATTGCTGCCCTAAGCAAATGTTTCTTTAAACATAACGTACGCACGGCTCTGCCTCCAGTTAGGGTTGGAAAGACGCTCTGTGAGAGGAGGAAGGCCAATGGGGATATCCCGGGACCGGCCTTGGTGTGGTTTGGGACGATACGCGTTTTCAACAACAAGTTTGTAAGATCCCATGTAACATCCATTAAGTTGCAGGGCCTTCTCCTTTGCGCCTTCTCCATAAATGGAAAGGCAGGCGTATTTGGTGTTATAAGAGTTTCTTTTAGGGGCATATACGTCCACCTCCAAGACCTCTCCACATGAAGATAATTTTTTACTCAACGCCCTCTTGATAGACTTCCTAGGAAGCGAGATGTCATATCCCGTAACAATCATCATTTTGCTCCTGCAGTATCGATCGATCTCTTTTAGCTGATTTTAAAGTCCATTTCAAGGGCAGCAGTGGTGCAGTAACAACTAGTTCATGTCCATCCATCATCTTAGTTCCACTAAGCTGCAACGCTTTTTCTCTTTTGCGCCCTCTCCCAGAATTTATATGTAAGAAAATCCATTGATAGTAGAACTATAATAGGCATGAGGAATACAAACGGACTTGACCTCTCCACATGAAGAGAAAAGATCTCTCAACATGCTCTCCAAACGAAGCACACGTTTCCTCGGCGTACAATTCTCAAGAACCGAAACGTCAAATCCCTTAGCTACAACGACGACACGTTTACGGATTCGTCCTTCTCTCTCGTCAGCCCCGTTCAATTGCATCTCCTAAGGTAGTAGCACACAAAACAAAATCTAATCAGAAGGAGAACAAAACAAGGAGAAGAAGATTGCTGATTTTGCTCCTCTGCTCTCAAGGATCTGCTCTCAACGATTTCTGAACATTATACAAGATAAATACAAGATAAATATTTATACATGAGTAGAGATCCTTATCTTTTTCTTTTTTTTTTGTCATCTGAATTTATATTATTAGAACCAAGTTTGATTACAAAGCCCAAAAGAGGGAAGCCAGGTGAAATTAACTTGCAAAAACAGATATTAAACTAAACCAAAGCCAAAAACCTGAAAATGAACCAAGCAAAAAGGTCTAAAAGAGATGGAGACAACGCTGCAACCAAGAACAAACGGACCAACGAAACCAAACTTCAACACTTCTAGAGAACCTTTACAAGAAACTATACGGGATATGCCTCAGCCAAACAACGGTAACAAAAACCTCCTTACAAACACACAAACTACCTCACAACTCAGGAAACCAACCTTCATAACCCGGCAAGACAATTCGGGTGCGGTGATGTCGAAAGCAAGCGACTGGAGAGCACCTAGATAGAGGCGACCATGGAAAAGAGAGCTCTCGATCAGAACGTAAGGTAGTGGCAAGAAGCGACGATCCAAGCCGGATATCACTGAACTCCAACAAGTGAGACCAGGATAGATCGATCCGGAGAAGACCCAACCACAAAGCGAACTCCACAGAAGCACAAAGAAGAAAGGGCGACGGCGCGAAAATCGAGGAAGACAAAAACCAGATCTGACTCAAAGAACTTGGGCGAGGAAAGACGGTGGGGGAAGCAACACCGACGATCTTGAAGATCCGGTACCACCTGCCTCAAAAGCACTATGATCCGGACAGATCTGGAAAGATAGACCAAAGAGCTGAAGTTTCATCTTCAAACTTTTGAAACCTGGGCACTTAAGAAAGAACAAAGCCAAGAAAAGAACACACAGATCCGACTTCGATGCTGAAGAAGCCACCGGAGAAAGGCAAGTAGAGATCCTTATCTAGATAGAGATATATTCTTAATAGAATTAGAATAAGCTAAAGTCATGTTTATCTAAATTAATGTAGTCATTATCTAGCTAATGAAATCTCTATCTCAATAAGTGGTGACAGTAAACAGAAAAAAATCAATCAAAAAAAAATTCTCAAAAAACAAAATAAAAAAAAAACAAATCAGTTTATGCATATGCGATATGTTTATGCGTGTATGTGTAAACACAAACATAATTGGTACAACTTAGCAGTACCCACAAACATGTTATTAGATCAGGGGAGTCTGGTTTCAGCAACATCATGTTCAATGTTTAATGGAGTCAATAATTAAGTGACAAGTTGGCGCTTGGCATCCTCTCTAATATTTACCTAACTTCCTTTTTTTTAATATAACAAAATTCATCCAGATTAATACTACAAACCTTATAATTTCTTTTTGTAAGCATAAAATATGTGATATCCTTTTACCAAAAAAAAAAAAAAAAAAGCATAAAATATGTTGAGTTTGACCATATTTCTTATACTACAAACCTTCTAATTTTTCGTCCAAGCTTACTTGCTTACTTTGACTTGCAAGTGTACATAACTTAACCGAAATCCAAGATCAGATAATAAATCTACACAACAAATCATCTTTCCCATAAGTTCTTGAAGGTTATATAAGTTCTGTCTCAACAACTTATAAAAAAAAGATCGTTAGCTTCATTGTTCATCTTCTTTGATTAATCCTTGTATCGTTGATCGTTCTCTATCTTGTTTTCTAACCGAGAACTTTGAAAGTAAATTGCTAGGTAAGTGCAAATCGTGTTTTTATTCTTGATTCAAAATTCAAACAATTGGCATGATAGTTTCGCGACGTTTATGGATTCGCTTATTCTTGTTTATGCAAACAACTGTCAACTTGCTCTTTAGTAAATAACAAAACCGAAACCCAAGAAAAGACTTACACATATGGATTGCCAACTTTAAAACACAAAAAAATTAATTAATTCATATTCTTAATAACCAGTCCAGAAGCATGATTATTTACACAGATTGAATTAGTGAACTTACTTCCACCAAGCTCTCGAATCAGAGGTCAGGCTCTCGGCCACATTAAGCATAAAAATGCCCCCACTATTTTCACGCTACGGCCTACGACCATGCCGGTGAAGTCTTCTGATCGATGATCCCAAAAACTTGACCTAAGGCTTCAACTTTCAGCTTTCCCGTCGCCGTCACCGTCACTGAGAAGCTTCCCTGCATCAGTCACAAGATCACAGCGAAGGGTATGAGAGCTTATGTATTCGAGTTAGGAAGAAATCTAGCCACAGATTAGGCGTCACCTTTCAAAGCTGGAGTTTCTTTCTCGGCTTGCGCAAAAAACTGTTTGGCTTTTTGTGCTACTTCGGCTTCAAGAACTGCCTCCAACATTAAATCAGATCCTCTTGCACTCTCTGCAATCCAAATGAATAAGCATAAAGTTTCACTCTTTTGCGAATGGTACCCGAACATTACGAAAGAGAAGACATAATGAAGAAATACCTTTGCGATGAGGGAGCAACTTTGCCATTTCAGCTGAAACCGGAAGAACAGGTGAGAGACCTGAATCACTGCTTAGAGCGTGAGCTTTTCCGTTGACCGTCTCAGATAGTCGCGCAAATGATGTCGCTTGGGCGTGCAGGTTCACTGAAGCTGACGACGACGACGACGAGCCACTAAATTCTTGAGCCTTGATGGACATAAAAAAAGAGAAGAGTGTGAATGACACAAGAAGAGGAAACTAAACGAATCAAGAAGGGATAACAAAATAACATAAAAAGCAGACCTTTGTCCAATGATCTGCACTCTTCTGCCTTTCTACAACATTGACCGGTGTCACATTCCCTACAAGGACAACAACAACAAGATAAGGAACAAACAAGCAGGAAACAAAAAAAAAGGAGTAAGTGGTTTATAGAATACCATTGGTGCTTGGATTAGTTTCTTGAGAATGGTTGTCCACTCTTCGAGTCAAAGGACTTGGATTAAACAGAGAGAAACTTGCTCCATGGCTAATAGCGTCCACTTGCGCTCGCAAATCTTGAACTTCTTTCGAGATCTAAACAAAGCATACGAGAGTTAGCAAGATTACACAAGACTAGCCTTCACTATTTTGAGTAATAACCTCATAAAAACATATAATCTTCTAAAACATATAACCCTCAAATTCACTACACAAGTCCATTTTCGATTCAAGATCAGACTATCTTGAATTCGAAATTCAACAAGAAAATAACAAATCTTGAACTAGTTTCGAAATGGAAGATACACAAGACTAGCCTAAAATATTTTTGGGAAACATATGAGCTTTTGAAACTAATGCTCACTATATCATACAAACTAATTTAGCTACCATTCTACATACAGCCCTCGAATTCACTACACAAGTCCCTTTTTGATTCAAGAGCAGAAAAGAGGAACCTCCTGCATTTGAGGTTGTTTCATCACACCATCAATGTGGCCACGAGCCATTTGGATGTAGCCAATTGCTCGTCCGAATAATCTTCCTCCTGCTCGAGCTATAATCGGAAGATCCTTTGGCCCTGAAAATCGGAATTTCAGTATGCCAATTAAAGTATCGAAACCTTTCGACGATGAACATTTCAAATCAGTTGTCGTCAGACAAATTTGGCTGAAGAAACACGAAGATCGAAGATGATGACTAACCTACGACAGCAGCAGTAGCGCCGATGATGACTAAAATCTCACCGTAAGAGAGCCCAAGCATTGCTTCCTTTCGCCGGCGCCCGATCGTTGGCTTCTTCTCCTCCGTCCCTCTCGCCGCCTTTAGTTTCCGCATCGGGGTGAACGAGAGATCTTACAAGGCCGATATAACTTATTGGGCTTTCGTAATTTAGGCCTTCTAGCAGCCCATTTATTGATATTTAAAAAGTTTTTAAGAAACATTTTACAATTTGTTTCTTTTCCCTTTTTCGAAGAAGAACGAATCTACTTCTGGTGTGGGACACTCTCATTCAATTTAAAGCGTAAAATCCAGAGAATGTTTTTGATTCGTCGCCGGCCGTAAAGATTCTTGAAACTCCGGTGTTCCTTTCCCCGGTTTCGATTTTCCTTCAGTTTCCCTTTACTTTATTCAGGCGAAAATTGGATAAAGCCTCACCAGAGTTGATCTGTGAAGTTTCAACACTTAGATCCATGAATTTGGATTTGAGAATCTGCAGTCAGTAATCGAAGATCTAGTTATGGATTTCCTGGAACTAGAAGCGATCGAGGGTTTACGTTGGTCATGGAACTCATGGCCAACCACAAAATCCGATTGCAAATCCCTCGTCGTTCCTCTAAGCATCATGTATACTCCATTGATGCAGTTCTCCGAGCTTCCCACGATTCCTTATGATCCGTTGATTTGCACTCGATGCGGCGCTGTGCTAAACCCTTACGCTCGTGTTGATTACCAATCTCGAATCTGGGCTTGTCCCTTTTGCTTGCTTAAAAACCCTTTCCCTCGCTCCTACGCCGGGATCACCGAGACCAATCTCCCAGCGGAGCTTTTCCCGACTTACAGCGCCGTCGAATACTCTCCTCCGCCGCGTAAATCCGCCTCCACCACGACTCCGACGGCTGCTTCTACCGCGAGCTGGACGAATGGGATCGGTCAAGGTCTACAGTCATCGAGATCGATGTCTTCCACTTCGTCCTTCTCGTCTCTTGCTTCTACAGTTGGTGGAACTGGTGGTGTTGGCTACGGCGAGCTCGGGCCTGCGTTCGTGTTTGTGGTTGATGCATCTATGGTGGAGGAGGAGTTACGGGCTTTGAGAAGCGAGCTGTTGCTAGTGATTGAGCAGTTGCCTGAGAATTCCTTGGTGGCGCTGATTACTTTCGATTCCATGGTTAGGGTTTACGATTTGGGTTTCTCTGAATGCTCTAAGGTTGTTGTTTTCCACGGCGAACGTGACCTTCCTCCAGAGCAGGTAAACCTTCATTTCTGACTCTAACATAAGAAGCTTCTTTCTTCCACAAATGGTGGGATTTGATGTAGCCAGGCCTCTGAAATGCTACCGTTTAGTTAGCTACAACAGATGATTGTCTTGTTAGCTTCTGATTAGTGTTTCAGTCACATAGTTTGGATGATTTCAAGTGTGTTGAAATGTTGATTTGTAGCTGGTTGCTTGTGTGATTTGAAGCTTTTTGTGTGTGTGTGTGTGTGAAACAAGTACCCTTTTAAGGCTTCTCGTTGTCCTTGAGCTCGAAATCTACAGTCTTCTTGTGTTTTATCTGGATTGTTTCCTTATGTGTCGAATTTGACATAGTTTATTTTCTTCTTCATTCATGGAAAAACTTTTGATCAGATACAAGAATTTCTCGGACTTGGATATTCGAAGCAGCTTCATCATGGAAAGATGTCAGCGATTCGGAAGCAGAGTTTCTTGCTTCCCTTGGCGGAATGTGAGTTTAACCTAACATCAGCTTTCGAAGAAATCGTTCCACTGGTTAATGTCAAACCAGGTCATCGGCCTCATAGGTCAACCGGTGCTGCGATCTCAGCAGCATTGGGACTGCTCGAGGGATGTTCTGTAACAACGGGAGCTCGGATTATGGTTTTCACATCGGGGCCCGCAACACGAGGTCCCGGGATCGTCGTGGACTCCGATCTAAGCCATTCGATCAGAACCCACAGAGATATAATCACTGGCCAAGTGCCTTATTACGACAGGTCTTGCGGGTTTTACAAGAAATTAGCAAAGAGGCTCTGCGATTCGTCTGTGGTTCTCGATTTGTTCGCTTGCTCTCTTGACCAGGTTGGAGCAGCGGAGCTGAGGTACGCAGTGGAAATGTCTGGCGGATTTCTCTTACTTGGGGAGACATTTGAATCCGAGCAGTTCAAAAAGTGTCTCAGACATATATTCAGGCGCGACGCAGATGGGAACTTGAATATGTGCTTTGACGTTTCGTTAGAAGTTGTGACCACTAAGGATATACGAATCAGCGGGGCGCTCGGTCCGGTTGTGTCGCTTAGAAAGAAGAATGATATAGTGAGCGAAACAGAGATCGGTAAAGGCGGGACATTTATATGGAAAACGAGCACTGTGACGAACAAGACGTGTGTTTCCTTCTTCTTTCATGTGAGCAACGAACAGAATCGAAAACCGCAGCCTGGTACAGCGTTCTTCATTCAGTTCATTACTCGGTATCGGTATGGCAATGGAGGATTGAGGAAAAGAGTTACAACGGTCGCTAGAAGATGGGTTGCTGGAAAGTCGCCGGAAATCTCGTCTGGTTTCGATCAAGAAGCAGCTGCTTCGGTTATGGCTCGGCTTGCGATAAACCGAGCAGAGGAATGCCACGCCAGAGACGTTATTAGATGGTTAGATGACGGTTTAATCCGGTTCGCTTCACGGTTTGGAGATTACATCCAAGAAGATCCATCTTCTTTCAGGTTGACTCCAAACTTCTCTCTCTATCCTCAGTTCATGTTCTATCTAAGAAGATCACAGTTTCTCGACGTATTCAACAACTCCCCGGACGAGACCGGTTTCTTCCGGTTAATGTTAAACCGAGAAGGAGTGGTTAACTCAATTATCATGATTCAACCGACGCTTCTCCGGTATTCATTCGACGGGCCGCCGATTCCAGTCCTCCTAGACATCCGATCGGTGACCGCAGACGCGATTTTGCTGTTCGATTCTTACTTCTACGTCGTGATCCACCACGGATCAAAGATCGCGCAATGGCGGAAACTGGAGTACCACAAAGACGCGAACCACGAGACTTTCCGGAATCTTCTGGAAGCACCGGAGATCGACGCGGATCAGCTAGTGAGTGATCGGATTCCAATGCCGCGGATCGTGCGGTGTGACCAGCACGGTAGCCAAGCTCGGTTTCTTCTTGCGAAACTCAATCCTTCTGTTACTCAGAAAACAGATCATACCGGTGATTCAGAGATCGTTCTCACCGATGATTTGTGTCTTCAAGATTTCTTAGATGATTTGCAATCTCTGGCAGTGAAGAGCTGAGAAGTGTTCTCAAATCAGCAAACCGGTTTGATTTGATTGGTTTCGGTTTTTCAAGCATCTGGTTGTAATTGGAAGTGTATGATTTGGTTTTCGAGCTTATACAGAAACGGTTTTGATCTTGTGAACCATATTGTGCAATACCAACGAACACCGGGTATAGATTGATTTTTGCATTTTCTCGAGAAAGTCGTGGAAAATATTGTATCACACGGGGAAGAAGAATCCGGATATACAAACAGAATCAAGAAAGATTACAAAAGATCCTAAATCCCCAAATTCATATGAATCTACTGAAAGTTAAAAGCCTCATAGTCCGCTGTAACCTCCACGAGCGCCGTCATTTTCACCGGCGGCGACGTTAGAGAGCATTGCCCCGTACGGAGATTCCAGATCGTCCGTCACGAGATCGTCTGTTCCTCTAATCGCAGCGTGAAAGATCACGAGCAAAACGCCGAATCCGACGGTTGTAAGCGCTCTGAGAAAGACTCCGGTGATAACGAGCGAAGCGATCGTAAGACCGGCGAGAAACGCTGTGACGACGACTTCGTTAACGGAGAAACCGAAGATGACGAGTGATTCCTCGCGAGCGAAGTAGAGGAAGTACCAAGCGAGACCGACGGCGATAAACGCGAGAATCGCGATCGGGCGTGTGATTAGAGCGAAGGCTAGGAGGAAGTAGAGGATGATACTGTAATTGATTCGGAAATGGGTGAGGTTCTGCGTCACGCGTGTGGTTGCGTCGGCGACGGAGGAAGGGAAGCTTAAAGCGGATAGATCTAGAAGTTCACCCCAGGGACGAGCAGCGCCGGCGAACGACTGAGCGGTTTCTTTGAAGCCGGAGATTACTTGATTTGCCATTGTTGCTCTTGATTTCCGGTAATTTTTGAAACCCTAAATCAATTATATCCAGCTTCGTGAAAAAGAAAGGAGGAAGCAAGTCAAAGTCAAACTGATTTCATGATGAGATAAGAAGGCTTTGAGAACGTTTAGAAGGTCCATTTAGTAAAACCCATTACTAAAAGTCGCTACTGTATAGTCCATGAATTTTGTTTTTAATTCAAGACAAAAAAAAAAAATTGATTTTTAAGTAGCTGAAAAGACCAATCAATTTTGAAGTAGCTGAAAAGACAAATCAACGCCACATTATATGTACACGTCCGAGTAAACATAAAACCAACGACGAAGAAAATGAAACAAAGTCTTATACATCATATATAATGTACACAAACAAATCGCACCAAGTCTATAAAGATACTCATGAAGTAGCGGTTAAACTAGTAAATGGAGTTAGTGGCGGCCAGAAGAGCAGCACCGAGACCAGACACGTCTTTAAAATGTTGAAACTCGACGTGACTTGCAAGGTTATGGCCAAGAAGCTCGACTAGTGCATCTTTCATATACCGTCCATACTGCGGGTACTTCTCATACAGTGCACCGTCAATAGCCACAACGGTTCTTTGACCTGAAGCCATTCTCTTGGTCTCTCTCTCAATCGTCTCAAGAATTGCCCCTATACCAGCTCCTGCTAAACGCCCTCCGCGTTTCACTACTGTGTCACAAACTTCCACCACTCTCTTCCTTACCTCCAGATTCGCCTCTACCTGTTTCCAGTATCTCAAAAGGGTAGATAAAATTATCCAGTGTATGTAATTTAATTATTTACCTTGGATATATAGTATATTAAACTTACTTACCTCTAAGAACTTGTATAGGAATGATCCAACATCCTGAAGATCATCTGTATTATCCTTTTGCATTTTGCATAGATCTTCGGTCCTATACAAAAGTTTGATCAGAGTGTGTTTTATGTCCATATATTGGTTTTCTTGGTTTAATAATACCGATAACAACCCAAAATTGCAAACCAAACCAAAGTTGAAACTAAAAAACTAAACAGAAAACGATTCTAGTGCAATCGATACAAACCCGAACCGAATAAAAGAAAACATATTATTTCACAGTTTTCAGTTATTTTGTTTTACCTAAAACCAAAAAAAAAAATATATATATATATATATTCATTTTCATGATTAGTAACAAGCAAGACACTAATTCATTTTAATGAAATATTTTTCCTAATCATTCTGTTTGGCTTAAATTCTAACTGCAACCAAAATATTAGCAAGCATAAATAGCAAGCCCAAACAACCTACAAGTTATGCCCAAAAAATTCAAAACAAAATGCATCAAAGTGAATGAGTTTCATTTTTCACAAAATCGATAAAACCAAAAAAGCGTGACCAACTCTAGACATGGAGAAAGATAGTGAGAGACAAGTACTTGAGTGTAAAAGAAGTGAAAAGATTGACAGGAACGGATTGTCCAAACAAGTCACTAGTTTCACACATTTGGAGCAAAACCCTCCTCGCAATTTCACCAAGATACATCCCTGAGATCATCTTCTCATATAACTTCATCCACACACAAACAATGAACAACTGTATAAGAAGAAGTAACAAAACAATAAACATAATGTTGCAAGAGAAAGCATAAAATTCTACTTACATATTCACCATAATTCGTGCTTCCCGCATCTAACTCTTGGTCAAATATGGTTTGCCGAAGAATCTTAGAGAACCCTCCCCACTCTGTGTTAATGATCTGTTTCCAAAACTAAACAGTTTAAGCACGGGAACAATTAAGAACCTATATATATAAATCAATAACAATAATACCGTTATTCTAGAAGAAGATTTGCTTTGGAGTTTAGGAATGTTATGCTTCTGCTCTACATAGCAAGCATTAGTCCCGGTGCCAAGAATCACACCGACCATCACATCCTTGTCCCGATACCTTGCTCCAGCTAATGTTCCCACTCCATCATTTACCTTGAACAAACAAACATCAAGAAACTTACAATACGCACAAGACAAGATATTCCATTTCCATCTTCTAGTTTTGAGCAAAACAAGAAACATACGAGAGCTGAAACTCGCATATTGAGTCCATGGGCTTCCATAACTTCATTTAAACAAGCAACCACGTCTTTTCCTTCCTGATAAAAAACAACATTTTGAAGTGCTGTTACTACAATGTAGATAGAACCTTACAAGAAACTTGGTGGACAGAAATACAAACTCACCATTCCAGACACCTTAAAGTCTTTAGTCCACTTGATCAGTGTCCCTGAATTAATGGAGGTTTGATTCACAGGGAACGAAAAAGTGAATCCTACCTCCCTCTTCTTCCCTTGTTCCAACGGAAACCGCCCCGGCTTCTCCTTTGCGACAAAGTTTGCTAGCTTTGAAGCCATGAAACCAAAGAGCTCCTGAAAACATTCAGTCCAAAGCCATACAATTAAAACGATTAACACTCATTGAAGGATGTATTAAATATTTGAGTTATCCATTACCTCACTTGTACCAGTCATAAGCTCCTTAGACCATGATTATTGGTAGATCTTAGGAAGTTTCTTAGACAAATTAATGCATTTTTTTAAATCAAAACGAAAAAGAAAAAAAGAAAAGTTTCTTATATAAGATGTTTTAAGAAACAAATCTTATGTTTCTTTCTCTTTCCTCTTTTCTTATCTTCTCTCTCTTCTTTTTCTCTCTTACTTAAAATAATATTAACTAAGATACAATTTTCGTTTCTTCCAATAATCTTGCTCTTAGGAATAGATAGCTCTTCAGGTTCGGAAACTCCTTCACCATCTTCCTTTCTTTTCAGTTCCACTCTATGCACCCGAAAATTTGTACCTCCTAAATCCAATGCATAGAACAAACCTTCCTCCTTCCTGTATATCCAAAAAGGAATAGCTGTTAAAAACCATGAGCTGCTTACCATGCACATGTAATTTGGAATGACTGTATGGTGTTAGTTTTCTGTTGGTATATTTCTCATGATCAACTCATTCAGTGTTTTTGCTTAAACAATTTTCTGGATTATTAGCTCTTTTTCTGTCAATGAATGATGAAAGTAGTATTTTTTATTTATTTATTTACATATATGTATATATAAATTGTTTAGGCACTGGTGAAAAATTAGCAGAATCATATTTTGGCATGAAAACCTTATAATCAGGTTTTTGACACAAATACTTTGAATGAAATATGTAATGAATATTGTACTTCAAAATATGTAATGAATATTGCTATATAACAAAATTTTGGTCGTTTCATTAAAAAAAAAATTATTATTTTGAAAATGTGAAGCAGCTGAAATTAAATAATACACATATATAATCAATAACCAAATATTCCAACATGTACATAAATATAAAAAACTTGAATACATTTAATCAAAAACAGCCGAAAACAATAAGTTTTTTTATTATATATTAAAAATTAAGAAAGTGTAAAAAGAAAATATAAAATACACAAATCTCAAAATAATATCAAAAATACTTTAAGTTCAGAACTGAAAAAATATTAAAGACAACAAAAGCCCGTGTGGGGAAATCACCGTAAAAGCTAGTGTTATTATATGAACGAGGGGAAATTTACCCACAAGATCCTAAGAATATCAATTTTCCCACAGTAAAAACTCAAACTTTTTTTTACCATCTTTAGACTTTAGAATATCACAAAGCATAGGGCCTGATTGGTTATGGCTGTAGGAATTTTCTGCTGTAGGATTTAGGCTGTATAGATTTTAGGCTGTAGATTTTATTGCTGTAGGATTTTTTATAGTAGATATTATGTCATTAAAGATATATATGTAGCATTAAAAAAAATAAAAATAAGATATAGAAAAAAGAAGTTAAAAAAGAAGTGAAGAAAAGAATAAGGAAATAAGAGAGAGAATTCTCAGAGCTCTTATTTTGGTGCTCGGAAAAAATTGCTTTCTAGAGCCAAAATATTTCTTTTTTAGGAATTGTTGCTCTGAGTTTCTAAAATGAAAACAAAGCTTGATTGGTAACACATTAGTGCTCTAGAAATAATTAGTGCTCTGTGGAGCACTCACAGCACTTACCAATCACCCCATAATGTAATTACAAGAAAGAAAGGAAAACAACCCAGGAGATGATTTTTTCTATATTAAAGAAGTCCACGCCAAAAAGAAAAAGAAAATTAAGCTTATGTTATCATATTTAGACTTTAGATCACAGAGCATGTGATTAGAGAAAAGAAAATGAATTTACCCAGTAGATATATATTTCTATAGTTTTACAAAAAAAAAAAAAAAAAAAATTTACCCAGAAGGTAAAGCGTCGACATAAGTCAAGATCATCGGGAGATTTTCTCCTCCTCCTTCAACAGCTAAACCGGCTTGCATGTCGTCGGAAATGGCGTCAGCTACTTTGCGTAGGAACGGTGTAGGAGTTTCACAGTCCTTCTGAAACTTGGTCAGTACAGGACATGTCGAAGGAGACTCAGGTTGGACGGCGGACATTACGGTGTAATTAGAGCGTCGATATTATGAGAAGGTGAAAGATTTAAGGATTGAGGTAATAAAAACAGGGGAAACATAAAGTGACATTGTTCCAAGTTTCGGTTCTGATTTGTAATGGAAGAAGATTTCGAAGTCAACTCTTTGTTGCTTACTTTTACTTATTTGATTTGTATCTTATTATATAAAGCAGGATGCGCGCGACGTGGTCGCGACATGTAGGATTTTTATAACTCATAAGATCGCGACATGTGTCAAT
>OVBJ01002362.1:0-18537 GCA_900406535.1 Noccaea bulbosa
TTCACTCGTCGGATCGCCGCGATACCTCTAAAGGATCAAACGGCCCTCCGATTTCGGTTCTACAACAAGGGTGACGATCCTAAAGGTTGGCTGAGAACCTTTGAGATCGCCATGAAAAGGCAAAAATATGCCTCCCCTGAAGANAAAGGCAAAAATATGCCTCCCCTGAAGAGCAAGATGCAAATTACTGCCAACTGTTCATTGAGCATATGAACAGAGACGCGACGAGCTGGTTCTCAAGTCTTCCTGCCGAGTCAATCGACAACTTCGATGATCTCAGCATGGCATTCCTGAAACATTTGTCAATGTTTATGTCGAAAAGTAGCACCAATCTTTTCACTATGACACAGGAAAAAGATGAGCCTCTTCGCGAGTTCGTCAAGAGATTTAGCACGGCAGCAGCAGAGCACTTAGAACTTCCCGACTGGATGGGAATCAAAGCTCTTGAAAACGGGCTTTGGTTCGAATCAAAGTTCAAAGAGAACTTGATGCTTGACGAGCCGGCAACTCTCCGGGATGCTTTGCATAGGTCCCAAAAATACGTTCTCGTCGAAGAGTGCAAAGCACACCACTCGAAGATTCACGGAAAAGAATCATCTCGTCAAGAGAACAAAAGAAAATCTTCTTATTCTGTTGCAGATAAAACATTACGGCGCGACGACGACGACGATCATACTAAATGGTGCAACTTCCATGGACGTACGGGTCATGCTACAGAAACTTGTAGGCACTTCGCAAACCGGCACCGACGCAAAAATATGCTGGGCCGAGGTCAAAACGCCGAAGATGTTCCCAAGCAGAATGACGACGACGCCGAGATGAACGCACCTCGTCATCCAGATGATCTGCCTCCACCGCCAAAACGGCAAGTCTATTAATAGACTTGACACACAAAACCGAGCTCGTCAAAGAGCGAGCTCGTCAAAACCGGTCTCGTCAAAGAACGAGGTCGAGCTAAAAATAAAGGGTTACCCCACTCATTGTAACGAACTACGAATGGCTTGATCCCAGCATGAGTACGTAGGCAGCCTTGCAAAAGGTACAGCTATAGCTCTAATAAAATTTTATAATCCATCTCACGAGATGAGTATTGTAAAGTTTTATTATTTACCTTCAAAGGTTACCCATTCTATAAAAAAATCTTAGAATGGCGCGTTGAGTTGACGTTCTGGCCAAACGATCGACGAAACAAAAAACTGATCTCGTCATAAACGAGTTCGAGAAAAAAATGAGTTCGTGACAAACGAGCTCGACCCCGATCTCGTCACAAACGAGTTCGAGAAAAAACGAGTTCGTGACAAATGAGCTCGACCCCGATCTCGTCATAAATGAGTTCGAGAAACAACGAGTTTGTGACAAACTCGAAAAACGAGTTCGTGACAAACGAGCTCGACCCCGATCTCGTCATAAACGAGTTCAAGAAAAAATGAGTTGGTGACAAACGAGCTCGACCCCGATCTCGTCATAAACGAGTTCGAGAAAAAACGAGTTCGTGACAAACGAGCTCGACCCCGATCTCGTCATAAACGAGTTCGAGAAAAAACGAGTTCGTGACAAACGAGCTCGACCCCGATCTCGTCATAAACGAGTTCGAGAAAAAACGAGTTCGTGACAAACGAGCTCGACCCCGATCTCGTCATAAACGAGTTCGAGAAAAAACGAGTTCATGACAAACGAGCTCGACCCTGATCTCGTCATAAACGAGTTCGAGAAAAAACGAGTTCGTGACAAACGAGCTCGACCCTGATCTCGTTATAAACGAGTTCGAGAAAAGGCGTTCGACGTAACCGACACCTCCTTGACGAGCTGCCATCAAGTTCGAGATGACTTCTCTTTGACGCGCCGCTGTCAAGTCCGAGACGCATAATTGATCCTCCTAGTCCTTGGCATAACAATGTCAAGTCCGAGATAAATTCTCCTTGACGAGCCGCTATGAAGTTCGAGACGAATTCTCTTTGACGAGCTGCTGCCAAGATCGAGATGAATTCTCCTTGACGCGACGATGTCAAGTCCGAGCGAAATCATCATGGCAATTTATTCTCCTTGACGAGCTGATGTCAAGTCCGAGAGAAGTTGTTGAAAGCACATTCTACTAGCGGACAAGATGACGTCAATGTACTATTTTCCCTTTTTATGGTTTTTATCCCATAGGGTTTTTCCATATTAAGGTTTTAACGAGGCGGTACGAATCTAAAGTCAATAATGCAGCATCGCATCGGAAACGAGCTAGAATCGGCACGGCATAATTGTTATTAATAGCTCACGAACTCCTCTCTTATACATGAAGTCCGTCGAGATCAAACTGCATTTGACTCGACGAACTGGGGGGGGGGGATTTATTGTTGATACCGGAATTTGCACATTCCGTTGAGTCCGTCTCAATTAATAATATTATGCAAGCCCGACCCAAGAAAAGGAAAGACTTGGAGATAAATGCTGAATCCTTGAAGAAAGAAAATAGATCAACAATAAAGAAGAATATTTTCATAAGAGAAAAGGAAGAATATCTTGAAGAAGCCGACCTTATCTCACTATATATTGAAGACCCCTCATTCATTGAAGATGATTCAGAAAATCCTTGAGAGCAGAGGAGCAAAATACGAAACCCTAGCTACACTTTTTATTCTTTATTCTTTTTCTCTTCGTATTCATCTCAACAAACCTTGTCGCCGAGACGAATCACCCTTTGTAATCTTGAACTTTGGTTGATCTATTAAAAGAATCTCTCCTAAACTCCACATCTTGCATAACACTATTGTGCTCCTAAACTCCACATCTTGCATAACACTATTGTGCTATTTTGAGATTCAACAAAAAATTATAAATTCATCAAAGAGAATCATTATCAAGAACAAATGTAAAGATCGATTCTTACACAACAATTAATGGTTTACTTTTTTTTTTTTTTTAAATCATATACTAAGGAGTAAGGACTCCTCATGAAGTCTCATGGCAAATAGCTTTTAAGCTTTTGCTTCGTGTTTTTACTTATTCAGAGACACCACACTGACTTGGGAGATCCATTCCAAAACTCATACAACAATGAGCCAAACTTTGGACCTTCTCTTAGAGGACTAAAACCTTCTTTTTGCTTGTGTCGCTGTGTGTCATGTACCTGTACCTGCCCTGGCTATTGTTTTTATACATGTACATATTATCGATATACACTTTTCTAATTTCTTTTTTCAATCGATTTCCCCTTCTTCGACGTCGGTGGCTAGGTTTGTGATATAGGAAATATTACTTTTATATCTAGGCTTTATTATTAGATTGAACTTTAGTCGGTTAGGTTTTTTAAGAATTTTATGTTTTCACAAACCTATATAAGGGGTTGTAATTCAGCTTTAACGATCATCACGGAAAATTTAGAAACTCTTCTTCCTCTTGTCTCTAAGTTACTTGCGTTCAACCCTAGCTAAGAATCTCTTCTACTTGTGTAGATTCTCGGCAGTTGAGCAAGAGAATCCGTGTTTTAAGAACATTGATTCTTATACCTATCATGTTACTTACGGTTCACGGTTTCCCTCTATCAAAGGTATCAACGTCAACCGATTCTCCGGCCACTATGGCGGAAACACGCGCTCAAACAGCTTTGAAGGAATCTATTCTGGGCGAACTCGAAACCACCTTAGTACCACGACTTGAAGAGATGCTCGAGGGTAAGCTGACAAAACAGAACGAAAATTTGGATAAAACTCTCGCTGAGATGTTTGAAGCTATTCGTTTGATTACCAGCAATCAAGATTCTTCTTCAAAAAACCCCCTGCAAAAACAACCTCTACCGTTCTCATCATCTACACCTGCTTCTGACGCCACTCGTCCCCACCCCAACACGTCAAACCACTACTCTGGTATGACACGACTTTCTAAGCTGGACTTCCCAAGATTTAATGGCACCAAACTTAAGGAATGGTTGAACAATTTTTTACAATCGATAACACACCCGAGGATTTGAAGGTCGGTGTCGCATCGATACACTTTGACGGTATTGCAGCAACATGGCATCGGTCTATTGCAGAATCTGATGTGAGCGATGCCTTACTTGACTGGTCTCTCTATACGGCATTACTCCATGACCGCTTTGCAGAGTTATTAGACGATCCCCAAGCAGAGTTGAAACAACTGCAGGAAACAGATGGCATTATGGAGTATCATGCTAAGTTTGAGCTTATTAAGACCCGAGTCCGAATGTCGGAAGAGTACTTGGTAAATTTTTACTTGGCTGGGTTAAGAACGGACACGCAGATGCATGTTCGGATGTTTCAACCTAAAACTACCCGTCAATGCTTATTTCTCGGCGAGCTGTATGAGATGGCTCATCCTAAGAAACCTTTCACACCGAGCTGGTCTAACTCGAGAATGAACAATGGTTCCAAGGGGTTGTTACCATTAAAAAAGGACACAGAACCACGACAACCACTCATCACACCAGCAGCACAATCTTCGGATAAACAATATGCACCTCAGGAATTCCTCACCAACGCCGAGATGGCTCAGCGCCGGAAGGATGGCTTATGCTATTACTGTGATGAGCAGTATACTCCAGGGCATTTTCTCAAGCATAAGAAAACACAACTTTTCATGATGGACACAGGAGAGGAGGACGATTTTGAGGATGCTCTGGAAATACAGAGCGACGAAGACGACGAAGTGCGAGACATCACAAAAATCTCAGGAATCTCCACTTATAACACTCTACGCGTCAAAGGAGAGTATGGTAAACGTTCCTTGTTCATACTTATTGATTCTGGCTCAACTCATAATTTTGTTGATAAGAACATGGCGGAGAAGTTAGGCTGCAACATCCGTACATCAACAAGATCTAGAGTTGCTGTAGCTGATGGCCGTAAAATCGCCATCCATGGTCATGTCGACAAGTTCCAATGGAAGTTCCACGGTATACCTTTTCAATCTGATGTCATGGTAATCCCACTTGGTGGCTGCGATATGGTTCTAGGAATCCAGTGGCTCCGCTCTTTAGGCCCTATTACATTTGATTTTGACAAGCTCGAGATGTTCTTTAAGTTGGGGACACAAAAGGTACTCCTTCACGGAATTAAACAAGATTCTGTTCGCCATATGAAAGCTACTAAGCTGAATAAGATCCATGATGAGCAAATTCAGCTTACTATGATTTATGCTCAACCCTGGACTGAAGACGAAGAAATCCACTTATGTTCCCTCGACACCACTGTTTCATCTCCTACTGTGTCTCCTCCACTTGACGACCTGCTTGCTGAATATGCTGACATCTTTGCAGAACCAACATCTTTACCTCCATTTCGGGATCATCATAACCATCACATACCTTTGTTGGAAGGGTCTAATCCCGTTAATCAACGACCTTATCGCTACGCCATTCATCAGAAAAACGAAATTGATAAGATTGTGCAGGAGATGTTAACTGCAGGAACCATTCAGTCCAGCTCAAGCTCTTATGCATCACCGGTGGTTCTGGTCAAGAAAAAAGATGGCAATTGGCGTCTTTGTGTTGATTACAGAGGGTTGAATGGTTTGACGGTTAAAGATAGGTTAACTTGGTGGCTCACAAATCTACTCTAAAATTGATTTACGAGCTGGATATCATCAAGTAAGGATGGAACCTGATGACATTCATAAGACTGCGTTTAAAACGCATAGTGGACACTTTGAATACTTAGTAATGCCATTTGGGCTTACTAATGCTCCCGCCACATTTCAGAGTCTTATGAATTCCGTTTTCCAAGCTTTCCTTCGGAAATTTGTTCTTGTCTTCTTTGACGATATCTTGGTTTACAGCTCTTCTTTGGAACTGCATGTGACTCATCTCCGTTCTGTTTTTGAGACTATGCGCAAGAATAGTTTATTTGCGAAACAGAGCAAGTGCTCCTTTGCAGCGGATAAGGTTGAATACTTAGGGCATTTTATTGAAGCAAAAGGGTATATCCACTGATCCGAATAAGGTCAAGGCCGTAGCAGAGTGGCCTGTTCCGTCGACCCTGAAACAACTCCGCGGATTTTTGGGATTAGCTGGCTATTACAGGCGTTTTGTCAAAAACTTTGGGACAATTGCGCGGCCCTTGACAGCTTTAACTAAGAAGGATTCATTTGTTTGGTCTGACGAAGCTCAAGTCGCCTTTACCAGCTTAAAGAAGGCGTTATGTGAAGCTCCGGTTCTTGCTTTGCCTCTGTTTGACAAGCCGTTTGTAGTCGAGACCGATGCTTGTGGACAGGGAATCGGTGCAGTGTTAATGCAAGAAGGACATCCTTTGGCTTACATTAGTCGTCATTTACAGGGTAAGCAACTTCATTTATCTATCTATGAGAAAGAGTTATTGGCTGTGGTCTTTGCTGTCCAAAAATGGCGACATATCAACGAAGCTTGAAGTATCTTTTGGAACAACGCTTAAACACTCCCATTCAGCAGCAATGGCTACCTAAACTTCTGGAGTTTGACTATGAAATCCAGTATAAGCAAGGGAAAGAGAATTTAGTCGCAGATGCACTCTCTCGGATGGAAGGAGCAGAAATTCTCAATATGGCTCTGTCTGTGCTTGACTGTGATTTTATTAAACAGATCCAGGCTTGCTATGAAACAGATTTACCATGTAAGGAGTTGATCGCAAAGCTCAAGGCGAAACCATCAGATAAGTCACATTTTTCTTGGTCTCAAAACATCTTAAGAAGGAAGAGCAAGATTGTTGTACCACTGGATACTACTCTACGTCACACTATCTTAGACTGGTTGCATTGTTCCAGTAGCGGGGGTCACTCTGGTCGTGATGCTACTCATCAACGGGTTAAAGGTTTATTTTATTGGAAGGGAATGTCTAAGGATATCCAGGCCTTTATACGCGGTTGCAATGTTTGTCAGCAATGCAAGTACGATCATGCTGCCTCTCCTGGTCTGATTCAACCTTTACCTATTCCGGAGACAATTTGGACTGATATTTCGATGGATTTTATTGATGGTCTGCCTAAATCCTTTGGTAAAACGGTAATCTTTGTGGTGGTCGACAGACTTAGTAAAGCAGCTCATTTATCACATCCTTACACAGCCGCCTCCGTCGCTCAGGCTTTCTTGGATCAGGTGTTTAAACTTCATGGTTTTCCTAAGACTATTGTGAGTGATCGCGATGCAGTTTTCCTCAGTGAGTTTTGGCGAGAACTTTTCAGCCTTCAGGGTGTCTCTCTTAACTTCTCAAGCGCGTATCATCCACAAAGTGACGGTCAGTCAGAGGTGGTGAACCGCTGTTTGGAAACGTATTTATGTTGTATGTGCAGCGATCGACCTCACTTGTGGAGCAAATGGCTACCCTTAGCAGAGTATTGGTACAATACAAACTACCACACGGCGATCCAAATGACTCCTTACGAGGCTGTTTATGGACAATTACCACTGCAACATTTACCTTATCTTCCTGGTGAATCCAAGGTCGCTGTCGTCGCCAAGAGTTTGCAGGAACGTGAAAATATGATCTTGATTCTGAAGTTTCATCTCATGCGGGCTCAACACCGAATGCAACATTTTGCCGATCACAATCGAACAGAACGCAGCTTTGATATTGGTGATTTTGTTTATGTTAAGTTGCAGCCTTATCGCCAGCAATCTGTAGTCGTGCGTGCAACTCAAAAGCTTGCACGGAAATACTTTGGTCCTTATAAGGTTATCGACAAATGTGGACCGGTTGCTTGCAAGCTGCAGCTGCCTTCTTCTTCGCAGATTCACAATGTTTTTCATGTCTCTCAGCTCAAGCTTCAAGTCGGTCCTGCACAGGCTTCTACCCAGCTTCCTTTTAGTGTCTCAGATGTGTTAATCAAGGAACCTGAAAAGATTCTGGAACGCAAGATGGTTCAACGTCAAGGTAGAGCTGCAACGATGGTGCTTGTCAAGTGGTCTCATCTCCCTGACGAAGAAGCTACATGGGAGCTACTTTTTGATTTGCAGAACAAGTTTCCATCATTCCAACCTTGAGGACAAGGTTCTTCAAATGGGGGAGATTTGATATAGGAAATATTACTTTTATATCTAGGCTATATTATTAGATTGAACTTTAGCCGGTTAGGTTTTTTAAGAGTTTTATGTTTTCACAAACCTATATAAGGGGTTGTAATTCAGCTTTAACGATCATCACAGAAAATTCAGAAACTCTTCTTCCTCTTGTCTCTAAGTTACTTGCGTTCAACCCTAGCTAAGAATCTCTTCTACTTGTGTAGATTCTCTGCAGTTGAGCAAGAGAATCCGTGTTTTAAGAACATTGATTCTTATACCTATCCTGTTACTTACGGTTCACGGTTTCCCTCTATCAGTTTGGAACAGCGGGAGCCTCTGCTTCTTCTTCATCATCGTCTTGTTTCATGTACAGTCCTAGTCTCTCAAGAGGGTTACTTCCTCTGAGGTTGAAACTTCCAAGTGCGTCTAAAGGTCTCTCCGGGCTGGTTTCATCGGCTGAGCTTGGTAACTGCTCAGGTATACTCGAACTCAGCATCTCTAGGTCCTCCAGAAACCGTGAGTTCTCATTGATCTCTACAGTTTTCTCCATCTGCAGGGAAGGCAACGATATACATAAACAGTTAAAAGGAAAGCTCCATCATGCGAATGCAAGAAACAAACAAAACAAAAGTTACATTGGTGGAACATAAAAATCATTAGAGAAAATGCTCAACTATACACATGCTTTGCTTTACCCAAGTGTTTTTAGAGTTTGTGATACTGTAATACAAGTCATGTGTTTGCTAATTACCTTCAATAAAGCTTGGCGAGCGGCTTCTCTTTCAAGTTCTCTCTTCCTCTTAGACTCGGCAGCAGCTTCCGCAGCGGCCTCTGCTTCAGCTTGGCGACGAGCATCTTCAGCAGCCTTTGCCTCAGCTTGTAGCCGCGCTCTCTCTGGCAACCAAAATAGATGGTTTTCGGTTAAAAAATATAAAAACTAAAACATCTTTTTCTAAGAAGGATCTGGAGATGCAACAAAAGTTAAGAAATTGGGTTAACTTGTTGGTAAACAAACAACCTTTCTTCTTCTGCAATTCGAGTTCTTCTATTTCCTTGCGCAGCCTTTCCTCGGATCTCCATTAATACTGTTCTGCTCTCATGCAAGTTCAAATTTAAAGCCATATTAGGATCAGATTCAAAAGGAATGCTTCAAGGATAGTGTAGTTTATGTGATGCCAGCATTTAATTCAGGAATCAACTAATGCAAATGTGGACGTCGCTACTGTGTGTGAATACAACTCCGCTAATGATATCTACTATCTAGGTCCGCTTCACCGGACCACCACTATGCTCGTTGATTTTTTTAGTATTTTTTTAAAAAAGCAATCTCAGTTAACAATTTTGATACTATTTTCGTCAACAAAGTGAAATGAACATTCTTATTTCCTTGTTTATATCTCCAAGTTTCTGTGATTGTTTAGACTAAATCCAAATATTCTGCTACAAAATATAAATCCCAAAAAGCTACAACCATTTTTCCTGGCCTAAGATTAGTCAACAACTGCAGCTATTTTGAGTTACAACAAATGATTGAACTTGACCTTCTGCAGTTTAGCAGATATTTATTCAAAGTGAATATGTGGGTCTTCATCTTCTTAGCAAAAATTACGCAACTAAGGATAACCAAAACAATGAAACCTAAGATTAAAAACATGATCAAAATCAGATTAAAAAACACACAAATCTTCTTCACCATATTCCCGTTACGATTACATACTTCTATATATACTTACGGCAATCAATGTTTACACATCTCTAACCATATTCTGTCATGGAGAAGCTCTTTAATCGCCAACGTAACACAATCTCCATATCACCACTTCCACTGATCGACATCCGTATGATTCAATTGCATCTGTTTCATATTTTTACAAAATGATAAAAGTAAGTTTTAGGATACAAAAAAATTTATGTTGCATGGAAACAGAAACGGAAACGCGGAACCAAAATGTTTTGGAAACCTGAAACGCCTATTTTATAAAATATAAAATTGAAAACGTTTCGGAAACATGTATATATTTATATTTCTATATATGATATATATATATATATATATAATGAAATATCAAACATCTAAAGTCTATTAATTGTTTTTTTAAATATCAACACAAACCTGTTACATAAATATTAGCTAGGTTAACTAAAAGTAAAAATCATATCAATGTCAAAAATGTTTTTCATTATCATTTTTCCGAGTTTCATCAACTAAAACTATCTCTAAGTATGTGAGAAAGATCTTCAAACTTTATAATACCAATATCTCATATAAATCAAATTAATCATTTAACTTACTTAAAAAATTAAATTAATCATATAATCTTTTTTTGATTTTTGTAGTTAACTATTTTATGATTCCAAAAACGAAAAATAAGTTTTGTTAAATTTACCAAAATGGAAATGTGAGTTATTAAAATGGAAACGCGAGTTTCCAACAAGTTTCCAAACTAAAATTTTTAGAGAACGTGAAATAACGAGTTTCCGACAAGTTTTTGAGAGTTTCTGTTTCAGAAACATTTTCGAAACGGGAAACGTACCTCCGGCGAAGTTTCCATGCAACATAATAAAAAAAATACAGGATGCTTGCCGAGAAAATAATGTAGATATGTAAGAGAAAAGCTTTTCCAAACGTTAAAGAAGAAAATTTGTGACCTTTCACTACAGAGAACTTAGACATATGTAATGTCGAATTCAAGTTTCGACAAGGATCTATCAGATTAAACTCAAAACCACCATATTTCAGATCCTTAAACCTAAACTAATGTCATCTTCAGGAAGGCATATTTTAGTGGACGATAAAATATTAGATAGATTTTTCTCTTATACTATATATCTGAATTTAGTAAACCCTAATCTGAATTTCAACAATCTAACTATAGGCTCAAAAAGCTCATGTCCATTATAATGGCCCACTATGTAGGCCCAAAAAGTCTATATTATATACTCTCTTCTAGTTAAAATTTTGTTTCATATTAGTTCAATACATATATTTAATACAATTTTTCTAGTATTATAACCTGCTCTTTTAGCTCACTAATTGTGCATATCAAATAAATCAAAGTATTAATTAGGGATAAAACAATAACTTTAATTATTTTCTTAATATGTGAAAAACTCTAGAACGACAACTTAAAAAAACGGAGGGAATATAGTTGAGACTTGAGTTTGTGGCTTTTAAGTTTCTCCATTCTACATCTCGGGCAATAGGTTCTAGCCGGCCACCGTGTTTCGGCCATACTCATCGAAAAGTGTTAGATTGTTGAAATTCAGATTAGGGTTTACTTATAACACCACTTGTTAAAACTGTTATTGCGATTCGAGGTACTACATGTCCTTTTTGGAGGCGAAACTTATGGCTATGAAGTAGCAGACGCTTTAGCTAGGCTCGGCGGAGAATTGATAACACTGATTGAGTCTCAAGTTAGAGTTTACATATATCACCATTTAATGAATTGAATGAAGGTTTATTATTCCGTTTACGTAGAAGGAGTCCTATTTTATAGGAGAAAATCATGGCTGATAAGTACAACATCGAGGAAGCAGAGGCTTTGGCCAAGAGAGTCTTGTACAACTCTTTCTCCGGTTTTATGTTAGGTCAGATTAGGACAAACCAATGTTGATCGAGAACAAGACAAGTCTCAAAGACACACAAGTTACTTAAATATTGGCATGATGCTTAAATACAAAAACTCAAAAGAACTACAGGCTTCAAATGGTGGTGCATAAGTGGAATATGTGGAATAAGAGGAATAATGATTAGTACAATAGAATTTAGAGAAATAGTGTGTTAGAACTCATTTTGATAATATATTTCTATGTCAAAAATGAAGTTGATTTGAATGAGAAATGAAGGTCTAAGTGGGTTGCTTGTATAGCATAAAATGTAACATTTATGAAACATCTCACATTGGAAGGTTGTGGTGAAAATTCTCTTGAATAAAAAGTGGGGAAAAGATATATCCAGACTGAACTTGTGTTTTGGGCCTCGGGATTGGCAGTTGGGCCTAGATCCATAAGATTATTATTTTTTGGTCCAAATTTATTTGCTAATTGTTTGATTAAGTCAAATAGTCAACAATGTATAATCTCTCGTGAATAAAGTCAAATAGTCAAACATGACTTCATATATGAAGAGAATTGATTCTCAAATTTTGACCACATAATCACAAATTCAGTTTTGAATGTTACAAACATGAATTCATGTCATTAGGGGAGAATCAATTGGTCAATCTCTACTTTATGGCTATTGTTGAGCATTTGGCTATAAAAAGAAAGCTATTGTCTTCTCCATGAGATATCTCATACATGATCACACAAGAACAAAAACAATAATCTCTCATATATCTTCTTTTATTTGTTTTTCTATGAGAGTACAACATAGAAAAAAATTCGTGAGTTTATGTTTTTGGGTGATGCAAACATAAAAAGTATGCAGTTTTGTCTTGGGATTCGGAAAGCCATACAAACGTCACACTATGGGGCGTTTACAGAATTAAAAAAAAAAATCATATATCGACTCTGCAAATCCGAATTTTTCCATAATTCTTGTTTATTATATCAATTTAGTATTATATTAATATTAATTTGTTTATAAATTATACTTTACATAGTGATGGTTAGACAAGTGGGGGAGCCCACAGTCCTCTCTATCCAATTGAAAAAGCGAAGATGACGGAGGAAATGCAACAAAACAAAGCTTCCAAACAAAAAACCAGCCTTAAACAGAGGGCTGAACCTAGAGTTGGGCACAAGGCAGGTACCCGCTATTTTTGGATGCTTTGTGACCTGTCTTGCATTGTTTGAAATCTACAAATACTGACTTGTGACCTGCCTTGAACTTAATAAGTAGTTGCTCGAATTTGGCCGACCTGCAAGTATTTGTCTTGTCTTGTGACCAGACCAAAATTCCAACAAAACAAGGCAACAAATTCAATTAAAGCATAAAAGTATCATAACATTCAAGCATATTATCCAAATTTCCAAACATTCAAAAGTCAAAATTCCCAAAGCAATTAGAACATTGGAAATAACAAATAAAAAGAAGTTAATAAGTCTCATCAGTGATAAGTTTCCTTACTTAACTTTGTATATGTGCTAATAGGCTAATCACTAATGGGTTCAATATGTTAAACACTTAAATTAGGTTGGATTGTTTGAGGATGTATCATGTGTGGGCTATGTTATATTGATATGCTAACAATAGTAACAAAAATAGAAAATAAATCTTTAAAATTAATAAGACAGGTATTAACAGGGCAAGTATCGGAAAAAAAATGTGACTTGTTACTTGCCTTGTATTTGCAAGTATCTAAATTTTTTGACTTGTTACCTGTCTTGTATAGAACAAATACTTGTTTGAACAAGGCGGATCAAAATAAGTAATTGTATTTTTAGCAAGTAATAGGTATTTGTGTCTAGCTCTAGTTGAACCTTCTTCTCACTTTCAAAAATGTTGTCTAACCACAGAGGATGACCACGAGCAATACTACAGTATAACCTCTATAAAGTAATACTCGATAAAGTAATAATTTTTATAAGATAATAAATTTATCCGGTCCCAACTCGGGCCAGTGTAAAAATAAGCAATATGCGATAAGATGATAAAATAATAATATTTTTGAAACTCCTATGTAAAAATATAGTCCCAATAATAAGTTAAAGTAATAATTATATAAAACTATACATATATGATATATGCTAATTTTTTTTATTAAACTATAAATTTAATTTTACCTCTAACTTTTTTTATATGCATATAAAATTGTGAAATATTTTATAAACACAATAATTATTCGTTTTATGTGTAAATATATTCAAAAGTATCATCGTATTTTATTCCAACTTCATTATCAATACTAACAACTATAATTTCATCTAAAATTTTAAGTTTTAGCATGTATCAAACTTTATATAAATATATTCAAATAAGCTAATAATACATGTTTTATTATGATATTTAAAAAAATTAGTCATAATTTCAAGTTTATACATGTTATATTAACAAATAAGTTTTTTTTCTAAATTCTTAATACATTATCACATTCTTAATACATTATTTATATGGAGAATAATTTTGGAAGATTATAAATAAGAAAATATGTATCTATAAGTTAACAAATTATAATTTCGATAAAGTAATACCTCTATAAAATAATAAATTTTCAAAGTCCCAATATTATTATTTTATAGAGGTTTTACTGTATACGATTGTAACCTATCCCCTCTGACAACATATCCTCTAATTTAGGAATCACAATCCCACTAATTTATTAAAAACACTACGGAAATAACTATAACTCTTGAAACGATTGACTTTTGTAACAATTTTGAAAAGAAAAAAAAAAATTGAATATTAAAATGATCCCAAAAAAATTGTTTTAAATTCATAGGGAATAATCTAAATAAAACCTTACTCCATATGGAACAAGAGAATGTCGGATTTTCTGATATGGTCTCCAGAAAACATAAAAATTACTAGAAATGAAGCGAATCAAATGTTTGACGAAGTCCTGGATCGATGATGGGGTTGTGTAAATGTGTAATAGTGGGAGGCCATGTGGCGTCTTTAATTACAAAACTAATGCATTCGTCCAAAATGAGATTCTACAAAATATACTTTCAATCAAACGTCACATCCAATCTTGAATCTGAGAAGGAAACTTGCTCAGCTTTTAATCCTTCCAATCAACTTCATCTTCTTCTCTTCATCGATTTCAGGGGATCATCACACAGATTCAGAGAATTGGTTTACCCTTCAAGGTTAGATTCTCCACTTGCTTGTTACTGTACCAAACCCATGTCGATCAACAGCTTCTCCATCGATTTAATTTGACTTTCTGTTTTGCAAATCCTCCGACTTCTGATCAGAAATTTTCTTAAAAGCTCTTGCCTTTTGATACTTTAACCGGCAAAGGTTTGATTTTTCTATGGAATCCTTTCAAAGTTTTCATCTTTTTGTTTGTTCTCCACAGAATCACCGAGAGCGATCTTCTGTCGGTGGTCTTTCTTTGATGGGTGAAGAGATAATCGCAAACGACGAGAACGGCGCTAAGACGAAACCAAGCCCAAAGCTGACACTATTGCCTCTCGTATTTCTGATTTTCTATGAAGTCTCTGGTGGCCCTTTTGGCGTGGAGGATTCTGTGAAATCAGGAGGTGGTCCTCTCTTGGCCCTTCTAGGATTCCTAATTTTCCCTCTGATTTGGAGCATACCCGAAGCTCTGATCACAGCAGAGCTCGCCACAAGCTTCCCAGAGAACGGTGGCTACGTGGTTTGGATCTCTTCAGCGTTTGGTCCCTTCTGGGGATTCCAAGAAGGGTTTTGGAAATGGTTCAGTGGTGTTATGGACAATGCTCTTTACCCTGTGCTCTTCCTTGACTACCTGAAACATTCCTTCCCTGTGTTGAATCATGTAGCTGCTCGTGTTCCTGCTCTGTTAGGGATCACGTTCTCGTTAACGTATCTGAACTATAGAGGGCTGCACATTGTTGGTTTCTCAGCTGTTCTGCTAGCGGTTTTCTCGCTGTGCCCTTTCGTTGTGATGGCTTTGCTTGCGGTTCCTAGGATCAGGCCTAGGCGTTGGTTGTTTGTGGACTACCAAAAGGTTAATTGGAGAGGCTACTTCAATACCATGTTTTGGAATCTGAACTACTGGGATAAAGCTAGTACTCTTGCAGGGGAAGTTGAGTCCCCTGGGAAGACGTTTCCAAAGGCTTTGTTTGGAGCGGTTTTGTTGGTCATGGGGTCGTATTTGATACCGCTCATGGCAGGGACTGGAGCCTTAAGCCCGTCTTCTTCAGGTGAGTGGAGTGATGGGTATTTTGCTGAGGTTGGAATGCTTATTGGAGGTGTTTGGCTCAAGGGATGGATACAAGCTGCTGCTGCAATGTCGAATCTAGGATTGTTTGAAGCCGAGATGAGTAGTGACGCTTTCCAGCTTCTCGGTATGAGCGAGATCGGAATGCTTCCTGCGTTTTTCGCGCAGAGGTTAGTTAGTTAGTTAGCTAGTTAGTCTCCAAGATTGTGCTTTGAGAACTTTAGGTTTAACGTTTCTTTTGTGTGTTGCAGGTCAAAGTATGGGACACCAACAATCAGTATTCTTTGCTCAGCTACAGGGGTCATATTCTTGTCTTGGATGAGCTTTCAGGAGATCATTGAGTTTCTGAATTTCTTGTATGCGTTAGGTATGCTTCTGGAATTCGCAGCCTTTGTCAAGCTAAGGATCAAGAAGCCTGATCTTAACCGACCTTATAGAGTTCCTTTAAACACCTTTGGAGCTTTGTTGCTCTGCCTGCCTCCTTCTATGCTTCTCATTCTTGTGATGGTTTTAGCCACCGCAAAGACGTTTTTGATCAGTGGCTTGATCATCGCTCTCGGGTTCTGCTTGTACCCGTTCTTAGAACTCGTTAAGGAGAAGCGATGGGCGAGGTATATCCCGGAGGAAACAAGACCAGTTTCAGGGGTTTCGTCAGAGTCACAGTTGGATCAAGAACATGGAGATGAGTCGTCTTCTGCTAGCCTCCTTCCATGATCATGATCTCCAACGAAAACTCTGTGATTCTTGCAGAGGTTGTAAACAGAGACAATGGAAAGTCTTGTATAGTAGTAAGAATGCAGTTTTATTTATGTATTTGTTCAGCTTTTGGTTTAGAGTACAGAAACAAGAAAAGAAAGAAAAAAAAAGTGTAGCAACAGAAAGGTTTCTGAGTCAGTTTGTATAATGATCTGTTATGTTATGTAGTGAATGTGATTCGAAACATGAAGCTGAAATAAACAGCAGTGTCTAAACAAGAAAACGTTAACAAAAATTTCAAAAATCAAAAGGCATAAATGGTTGTATATTTAGAGGAACAGATATAAGTTGATAGAATTAATCAAGGGGCATTCATCTAAAGTTTCACCATTTGAATTGAAATGTGTGGAAAAATAATTCAGCTAATTCCTAAAAATATTCTTCTACGAGTATTTTACTATATGAGATTTGGAAAAATTGATTAGAAGAATTTCATTTTTATTTATTCCACTCAATTATTTTCCATCCATTTTTATTCCATCGAATTCTTTTTGTGACTACCATTTGAATCCTAAATCTAAACAAAAACACTGTACAGTATCTTTCAAAAGATAGAAACAAAGACTAACCAAAACTCTCCCATTTGGAAGTTACCACCGAGGCAACTTGATTTGTTATTTTCTTTCGTAAAAGGAAACTCTCTTTTGTCTTGTTTTGATGGAAAAAAAGAATTTGACTGAATGTTAAATTGTTTCTTCAAAGGTAAGAAATCCGACCAAAGAGATGAGGCCATTCAACACCTAAACTCTATTAGTAATGCAGTCAGATATTTTTCAGGTGAAACATTAAATTGTAGCTGATTCGAGATAAGAATGATTTTGTTCCGTTGCGTGAACAATAGTCTTACATTGTTCCCAAACAAACAAAAAACAACACTCGTCCTATATAAATGCTCTCTTCTCCCATTAGACTTCACAAAAAAAATCGACTAAGTAACCAATTCATATTAATTAAGTATCCTCTTAATCAACTCTAAGTGGTAGAGCCAATCTACTGAAAACATGGCGATGCTGCGAGCCACCGGAACAGCCATCAGAGCCTGTGCTTCCTCTTCTTCTTCGGGTTACTTCGCTGTGGCTGAAGTCACTGGAAGCAACGTGGTCTCGGTAGCAGAAGACGAGCTCATGAGAATCCTAATCCTCATGCGCAAATTCGTACCAGGGTACAAACAGGTCATTAATGGTGAGTGGAACGTGGCCGACATTTCGCATAGAGCTTATGATCTACAAGGCAAGATGATAGGAACCGTGGGATCTACAAGGCAAGACGATAGGAACCGTGGGAGCTGCCGAGCTAGAAGGATCGGAAGGCTTTTGCTACAGCGGTTGAAGCCATTCGGGTGCAACTTATTGTACCATGACCGGCTTAAGCCCGAGCCGGAGCTGTAGAAAGAGATTGGAGCTAAGCATGTTGAAGATCTGAATGAAATGCTTCCTCAATGTGATGTCATAGTCATGAAGAACATGCCTCTCACGGAGAAAACAAAGTAGGAGGGCGCTAATCACTACAAGAAATATACCCGATTTGCGACGGAATAAATCTTCGCAAATCCGTCGCAAATCGTCGTTTGCGACGGAAATGCGATAAACGCACTTCCGTCGCAAGTTTGCGATGGAAAATAGTCCGTCGCAAATTTGCGATGGAAACAACTCCATCGCAAATTTGCGATGGAAACATTTCCATCGCAAATTTGCGACGAACTTGCGACGAAAAGAAAAGTCGCAAAATTGCGAGAGAAAAGTTCCGTCGCAAATTTGCGACGGATTAGCGATTGGAAACAAAAGTCGCAAAATTGCGAAGGAAATGTTCCGTCGCAAAATTTGCGACGGCTTAGCGATGGATAGTGAGAGTCGCAAAATTGCGATGGAAATGTTCCGTCGCAACTTTGCGACGGATTAGCGACGGAATCTAGTCCGTCGACAAATTGCGATGGAATTTTCCTTGGCAAATTTGCGACGGATTAGCGATGGAATGTAGTCCGTCGCAAAATTGCGA